>CBVK0102986012.1:0-20824 GCA_900067695.1 Picea abies
AAAATTTTTTTTTTTTTTTTTTTTTTAAATCCTTCCAAAACACAGAGATGTGTGTTTTGCACAAGCAACCTGAGTATGTACGTGGGCTATATACTATGCAGACCATGTATGTACGGGGGATATACAAAGGAAAGGGCACGTACACCTCTGCAAAATTTTAAAAAGAAAAAGGTTTGGAAAACCAACTGGGCAGGGAAGGATGGTAGGCACCTGAAAGGTGACCAGAGACCCTAACTGACTCAATAAATTTGGAAAACTAAAAAATAAAATGAAAAGATGAAAACAAACCAAAATATCCCACTAAGACCCTAGAGAGACTCCCTAGTGGAGTCAAAAATATCCCACTAAGACCCTAGAGAGACTCCCTAGTGGAGTCACCAATTATGCTATGGGGAAAATCCTCCTCTACTGGGTCTAAGGTAAAGGCAGATCTATAACTCCCTTAAAAGAATGATCTACCCTTAATCTACCCCAAAACTATCTAAACTAAGTGATGAGAGAGAAAGGAAAGAGAGTTAATGGGTGCACCTTTAGTCCTTGTGGTTGGTGTAGACCACTTTCTCTTGTTGTCGCCTCCTAGATCACATATCTCCTCCCAAAGCTTATCCGCAAAATGTTAGGAATATAATGCAACAACATATCCAATATCTACTGATCACTTTAAAAGTCTAGACACAGATATAAATGCGCAAATTAACAAAATCATGTAAACATAGAGTTTTGGGACAAGGATAAACTATTTTATTAAATTTAAAGTAAAAAGGATTACAACCTTTACTGGAAAGCACTCCACGAACCAAGCTCGGGCTCCTCTATCATGTCTCCAAGTGCATTAATCCCACATTAGCTTCTCGAAATCAATATATCACCAAGAGAAGGAGGAAGGGTTGCATAAGGAGAAAGGATGGAGGGGAAGGTTGAGTCTAAAACTCAGAATGGGATGCAAATCTTGGGCTATGAAAGGGAAGGGATTTTGGCAGAGTTTTCTTACTCTCTTGCTCATATTCATAAATAACTCCCCAAGACCTCTTTTTATATGAGAAAAATATGGTTTTTCAGTTTGGGGACAGTCTACAAGGGGTAAAATGGTTAGGAAACCCTCCATAGCCCGTAAAATCCGCCGAACTTCGTGCAATTTTATATTTTTTTCAACTTTTGGAGGTAAACACGAGCTAACTAGCATGTAAAACGCGTGTGTACGCAGGCTAAAAAGCATGCAACACTCATGTGTATGTGGGATATTAGTGCAGCAGCGCGCGTACACTATCCAAAAAATGGTTTTTTAAAAGGAAGCCTTAACATTATCTTGTCAAAGTATGTAAATGGATGGGCCAATGTCTTGTATGCACAGATATGGAATTTTGGACTATAAAAATATATATCTTGGAAATGTTGTGTATTTTAATGGAATAATATAACATTAATGAAAACATTAATCCTTTGATATCAATCAAAATAATTCCAACAATTTCTCAGTGCATGTTCTTGACAAGGTCAAGGTATAGAGAATTGGGTCTCGAGCTAGTTTTTCTTAAGGATGACTGCTCTCACCAACCTAAGTGACCTCCCATGGAGGAAAAAAATATAGATGATGGAGGAAGATATACTTTCAAGATATTTATCGAGGAAGTCCTCGCACAATAGAGGAACGAGATGATGTAAAAATTCACCCAAATCCTTCAATGGATGGTGACAGAAGGTGTGGCATCTTCATCAAGTAGCCATTTCGGAGGTGTGATGCCTTTGAAGGTACAAGTTTTGATATACCCTTATTTGAAAGCCAGATAGATGTATATACTCTATAAAAAGGGTTGAATCTACTAGAAGGTTAGTATTTTGTCCCAAAAAATTTCAACGATGACAAGATCACCTTCGAGCTCCTTAAAGCCCTTCCCCTTGTCATAGCTTGATGAGAAGGTTACTGGGAGAGGTACACCATGGATGAATATATTCCATTCAGGAGAGAACCCACATGGGAAATATTTTTTGATTCCCTCAAGGAGAGGTTATACCTTGTGGGAAACTATGATGACCAATACACGAGGTGGATGAATTTGCAGTAGGGGATAGACCAGACGATGTTGGAGTACACCAATATATTTAATATGTGGCACTCAAAGTTGGGTATCAAAGACTCCAAGTGACACCTATTTTTGATGCATTGTAGTTTCCTACACAGATACATCCAAACACAGATGGATTTCTTGGATATCTCCTCATTGGTAGCTTCCTATTGATATGTTGTCAAAATAAAGCAAAAAATTAAGAAGAAAAATAAGTGGGAGTTTGGGTTTTCAAATGCACCAAAAAAGAATTATGGAAAAGGAAACCCTAAATCATAGAACAAAGGAAAAACAAAGGAGAGACAGTCTCAATAAAATCAGTCTAAGCCACTAGCTAAGAAGGGTGATGGGAATTCAAAGAAGGATACAAGAAAGTGGTTAGAGTTACACAAACGCTCCTAGAACAACACAGATGAAAGTTGTTCAAAATAATCATTGGTGGATGAGCTCAAAGAAAAAGAATCAGAACTTGACTCAAACTATGATTCAGAGCACAATAAAGGAAAACAAATCATTGATGCAAAACCCACTGCTACCATTGTGGCCAAAAAAAATACAACCAAAAGAACCGCAAGAGCTTGAGGAGAGGAAGAGCCTCTTCCACTCATATATTTGGGTAAAGGGTACCCCACTACATTTATTTTTCAAAAATAGAATTCTAAGAACCTGATCTTATTCAAGGTTTTCAAGATATTGAATATGTCAATGATGCCACATCCCCAACCATACACCATTAGTTGGTTAAGCCAGGGACGAGAACTTCACATCAACCAGTAGTGCTAGATGTCCTATGACATCAAGCCTTTCAATGATGAGGTACTAAGTGATGTTTCCCTACTTGAAGTATGTGATGTTGTTTTAGGACAACCTTACATGTGGAAACATCATGTTGTTTATGAATCTTGACCTGTAGATTCATTATTACTCTGGAGTTAATCTCTACAAGGTACCAAAGGTAGTTTTGACTACTTATATTTCATTTATCTCAACAAAAAAATGTTGTAAAGTAATCTCCTAGTCCTCAAAATTTTTCCTCTTCATGATATGGTTAGGAGGTGAACAGAAGGTCACTATGAACACCACAGCCTCAGTTTGAGACCAACAAAAAAATGTTGTAAAGTAATCTCCTAGTCCTCAAAATTTTTCCTCTTCATGATATGGTTAGGAGGTGAACAGAAGGTCACTATGAACACCACAGCCTCAGTTTGAGACCTTTCTACAAAATAGGAGGTCAACAATATTGTAGAGGAGAACAAATATATTTTATCTTCATCTATGGGGGTGCCTCTGCAATGCCAATTCAAGCATTCCATTGATTTTGTACTCAGTTCTCCCTTACCCAATGGTCCAATATACAAATTCTCCCTTCCAAAGGATGAAGAAATAATTCCTCAAATTCATGATCTCATCAAAAAGTGCCACATTCCACCAAGCTCCTCACCTTGCGGGAGTCTAATTGTGTTGCTGTAGAAGAAGGATGTAACATGGTGACTCTAAATTGATTAAAGAGATCTGAATAAAATAACTATAACGAGCGAATACCCAATTCCCCATATTGACAATATTCTTGACCAACTCAAGGGTGACAAGTTCTTCATCAAGATCAATTTGAAGTCAAGCTATCACCAAGTTCCGATAAAATCAGCTGACATATGGAAGACAACCTTCAAATAAAATGAAGGCTCCTTGGAGTGGTCAATCATGCCTTTTGGCTTGACTAATCCTCCAACAAAATTCATGAGGATGATGGATGATATCTTGTAAACATTCAAAAACTCTTTTTTGGTCGTATATTTGGATGACATCCTCATCTTCAACTAGACTTGGGTAGAGTATTTGCAACACTTCCAACTGGTCCTAAGAACCTTGCGATTACATCAATTATATGATAATTTGGATAAATTATCATTTGGCATGCATCGGATTTAGTATATGGGATACATTTGGATGAGCATGGAGTTTATGTGGACCCGACCAAGATCCAAGTCATTCATTATTTTCCAGCTCCAACAATCTTGATGAAGCTTCACAGCTTTTTGGGCCTTGCCAACTTCTATCAGAGGTTCGTACTAGGGTCATGTCATATTGATTGACCATTAAGTCAAGTGACTAAGGGTGGAACCAAAGCCACATTTTGTTGTTCTAAGAAACAACACAAATCATTTCAGTCTCTAAAACACCATCTCTGCTATGCATCAGTTCTCACACTGCCATACCTGCAACAACCATTTGATATTTAGACAGATTCCTCCTACTATGCTACTTGGTCCAGTCCTCACTCAATAGGGACACCCAGTGGCCTATCATAGTGAAACTCTATCTAAAATTATTCGAAGGTACCCCACCTATGACACGGAGATGTACTCCATCATGCAGGCATGCCAATAATGGAAGCATCACATTCTAGGAAAGGAAATCATCATACACACTAATCCATTCTAGGAAAGGAAATCATCATACACACTAATCACAAGCCTTTGCAGTTTATGTAGACGCAAGGGAAGTTACAAAATGACTGCCACTAGAAGTGGTCCACATACTTGCAACAATCCCACTTGAAAATCAAGTACAAGAAAGGAAAAAACAATCGAGTTGCAGACTACCTCAATCGACCTCCAATTGAAAAACTAACCATAGTGCTCAAATATTGCAGGTGTGAGACCTCAAGGTGGTCCTAGTTATATGACAGAGATCCTAAATTTGTTGCCGCATATTGAACAATGTTGATTTTTGTAGCTTCATATAGGTATTCTCACATGACCCTAGGTGTTGTGTTAAGGTCACTCCCCTTAAGATTTGATGCCAAAGTTTCCTCCATTGAAGAAATGGAGGATATTGATTCAATAAAAATGGATGAATTGCATGGGATCCTCACGACATATGAAATGAGGACAGATAAAGAAAATCCATCAATGAAAGAAGTAGCCTTCAAAGCTTCAAATAAGACAAATAATGGAGAGCATGAATCAAGAGATAGCATTGAAAATGAATCAGACGCAATGAGGAAATTCCAGAAAGGATCCAAACAATATAAAGGTAAGATTCCATTTAAATGATTTAATTGCGAAAAAGTAGGACATTTTTCTAATAAGTGTCCATATGCAAAGGATGAAATTAGTGATGATGAATAAGACCATAATGTAAAGAAAGGGAGCAAACATCATCAACATAAAAAGAATCACAAATAGGACAAAGATGAACAAAAGAAGAGTTATTATTGTTGATGCTTTTGTAGCATTGGGAGACATTCCCACTTGTGGAGTGTGGTGATAATACCTTCCTCACTAAGAGGGAGTGTTGATTTTTTGTAGCTTTGGGAATATATTCTCACATGACCCTAGGGTTGGGCATGTGGGAATCGTCATGGGCACCACATCACACTTTTGGTTTGGTGAAAACCCGCTTGGATTTGAGTAGGGGATTCATGGGTTTGGTGATGTGTTTTGTGGGCTTGTGTTGGGGCTTCACACCCACAAGGAAATCCTAATTTGATGTTGAATTGTGGAGGGGCTTCTATGGTGACCCCTAAGGATTGTATATAAAGGAGATAAGTCATTGTGACATTTCATATCATGTAGAGTGTGCGGAGACATGGTGGAGATAGAATAAGTGAGTCTACACTTGTGCTAGGAGGATTGGTGATCTCAGCAAAGGGGAATTCTACAAGGTGTAGAATTTGGCCCAAGAGAGAGGAGTAAAGAAGGTCTCACGTGTGAGTAAATGTTTCATACCATACACGATTTACAGGAGAACAAAGCATGTATATACATGAGTTGAAAAAGGAAAAATAACGTATAGGGTATACGTGATTTGTGGTGGAGAAAACAACGTATGTTTATGGATTTCCATTTGGTGAATCATTTATCTGAGTTTCTGGGAAGGTACATATCTATACACACTGACAAGTTAACCTTAGATATATTAACCTACTTATTGCTAACCTCAAATACTCATTAGATCTTATTCCTAACCCCGATGAATACTATTCTAATAGGGCTTCATTAATCATTACAACCACATTTGATCAAAGACAGACATTGAAAGACTGTGAAACAAGCTTCTGATCTAATTATTAGCTATAATATTCATTCATTCCTTGCTATTTTGCAGATTTCATTAGGTTAACCTTATTACACAGTGTCCATTACTTTAACATACAACATATTCATCATAAAACCTTATCAAAGTAAATGCAACCATAAAAATTGCATACAATCACATAAACACATATATATCGTGGTTCACCCCCCCAGGGTTACACCCACAAATAGTTGTCGCTTCATCTCTTTATTCATCTTTCATGCAAAATGTAGTGTTGCGCAGTGTACAATTCTTCCTTCATTATATCTAATCTCCACATATCACAATATTTCTCACTTACACTGAGAACCTCTCATGAAAACCCTAACGAATAATAGTTGAACCAACTACAGAGTGTCAACAATCTCCTCATCACCCTTCTAGAATCCTAATACCTTATGCTTATACAAAACTGGGACAAATCCCTTACAAAAACCCTAACCCTAATAGGATTAGGTTTTTCCACTTTCCAATTGAATCGTTCATGGCCGATCCTTAATCCAACCACTACTCCAAGTCGATGCTTGTCCACTTTTCAACTTCTCCACAACAATTTGTCCACTTTTTAACTGCTTTTGTTGGCATGGGTTTTCCCTTATTTTCAATGCTTCTTTTCCTCTTTTTCTGGTGCGCTCCCCTGTTTTTCAATGCTTCTTTTCCTCTTTTTCCAGCGCGCTCCCCTGTTTTTCAGCGCTTCTTTAACTCCTTCAAAACTTCTTCGATTTTTCCCAAAATTGACCTACGCCAACATAAAGTAATGAGACAATTATGTTTGAAAGTCACAAAGACTTACAAAAATGTCCATGGGATTGAATCCAGGGATATTCCCACACATGGTGTAATAGAAAACATGAAGGTCTGCCTTTACCAATATCTCAATATAGTTTTCCTCATGAAAATTGTGGCAATATATGTACAAGATGTTTGGGAAATGATTTTCTCTAGGAAGTCTGAGGCAATGTTGGGCGGTACTTTAAAGATGGATTTGACTTATGATACTATACCCATGGAAGATGAAACCAATTCTCACCTACCCAACCTGCCAATGTAAAGGTGTCATGTTGAAGAGATTGACCTTGATCCTGAAATTGAAGATCCCTTAGAGGATCTCCCTAAGAAGTTTGAGGAATATTCTCTAGAATTTTTCCCAGATGACCTTCCTTTCACTTAAGAAGATGATTTTATGATATAATGTGGCCTAAAAGGGAATATTACTAGCAACAACTAGACTTACAAAGACAAATAAGTTGGATCTGTTAGAATATTGAATAAGGATGATAAAGAGCTGTTGGTTAGAACAATCCAAGATGGTATTCTTACTACAAAAACCCACCTCATTCCCTTAAAGCTATACCATGTTAATTTAAGAAACAATTGATCTCAACGGATGGGATTAAAAATAAGGAGAGTAGGTCTTAGAGTGAGACTCAAGGAAGGTACATCTTGATACATGTAAGGAGTTTGGAAATTTTTGGCTAGGCCCCTACAAAATTGAAGAGAATTATGTCAATGATTCCTACTAATTATCTATGTTGCAGGGAAGGATATTTCCACTACCCATTAGTGGATCCCTTCTCAAGACCCATCACAGGGAAGAGACTTGATTTCCTAAAACTAACATAGACAAGTGTAGGTTAGGGCATTTTCACATTTCATTTCATGCATTCATGCTAATATAGTCTTGAATTTTCTTGTATATATTGCATTCACATTTGTATATAATGAATACATGTTAGTAAATTGCACTTAGTAATTGTATATTATTGCCTTATCATTTTGTAGCCTAGTGATTTTTTTTGTTTTTTAGCATGGTTTTGGATTTATCATTAACGTCGATGTATCACATCCACCTACATATACTTCTAAAGGGTTTTTTCATTTGAAGTGGGTGCAGGATTGCAAGTCTTAGATAACCATAGATGTTGAGGTTCTCTTGCGCTCTACGGTGAGCACATGTCCCCATGTTGGAGACAAATTTTACCCCCCCGTGTCTAAATATAACTAAAGGAGATCATGTCTCATGGCCTGCAATGGATAACATCATGCCAACCATGATGATGATCAAGATGTCCACAGATGGAAACCCAACAACCCCCCTCATTCACCTTTACAACTACGGGTCAACCAAGGCTCATCACTTCCAAGCAACCCAAAGTATGGGAGATGGTAATCCACCATCACCATAAGGTATGTTAGTCCTTATTTCATGCAAAGTGTTGTTCTTAATTTGTTGGGAATGTGGATGAATATTTTTGGTTGAAATTGGATAGAATCATTGGTTTGGGAAATTGTGTTAGTTTCCTTATTTCACCTTGATGCTCAGCTTCTATACCCTAGTCTTGTGTTGTCACCGCCCAAGTGAAATGGGTACTACTATGGGATCCCTCAAAAGGGTAACATTATGTTCCTCACCATACTTAAAACTTTCTATCCTTGAGCCTCTCATAGTATACTAAACTTCAATAATGGGTCATTGTCCATTCTCTCATGAGAATACGGGTTGAAGGCCTAGAGGTTGATTGCAGCTGATAATAAAATAATAATAAAATGATGCTAAAGAAATAAAGGAATGATAGAAAAGGACTAACAAAATCCAATCTAAACTTGATCTCTAGCCTTTTAGTTCTCACCCTGAACCCAAATAAAAATGTTATAGCTTGAAACCTTATAAAAGGGGACTTGCAAATATGATAAAGTGGACTAGTAAGATGATTGATAAAGGGTCATTGGAAAAAATAATGCCTAAGAATGAGGTAACTCAAAATCAAGCACACCCTCCATAAAGGCACTCATAGAAATGTATTAATTGACACCATAACCCATGAAATAAGCCCTAAAACCATATTACTACCTCACTTACTCTTGAAGGGTTTATTGATTTCTCTCTCCCCTCGGGACATATCCTTCTACCTGGTTTATTTTATTTCCTTTCTAGGTGGCACACCTAATATGATTGGATGAAGGCCTTCCCATACTTAAAATTGTCAACTCACATGGGGTCCTGGGATGGTGTGATGCTTGAAGGGGATGCTGAGGTGAATTGTTTTTGTGGCTTACATATTAAGTTACAACTTACTTTGCATGCTTTAAGTACTAATGTTTCTTGTGAACCTTGGCTAACCTTGTCTTATGCTTTGTTTTGTTTTGAATGGCCCTGACATGGTTCTTTGAGGGACGTCCTAGGAAAGTACCTAGGAAATTTTACCTTTATTACAGGACCTTGACACATGTGATGGAGAGCAATGGATCATCTAGTGACTCACCAACCTTAGCAATCAACTCTCATATCCTTGAAGCCTTGAATGTGTTAGATTTTCATAAAGTTTTGTTAGCAATAAATTTACCATAGAATTTTGATCTTCTTTTAACATCAATAACCATATACTAAAATATAAGCAGCAGATAAACAAGCACAAGAAGACAAAGTTTTATTCTGGGAAAACCCCAAACTCAGGGAAAAACTAAACCAACTTTTCTTAGAGAGATTCTTTCTGATAATACAATCCAACCATGAAGAAGATCTTTTCATGAGAGAAAACCAACAATTAAGAACCCATGATAACAAATACTTATCTCTTTTTCTTGTTAAACCCTAGTGAGGATACACAACTGGGAAACAAAAGCGCACCATAGAGCTGGCACAAGATAGGAGCATCACTAGAGAAATATGGCACACCACATAGTTGGAACAAGATAGTCACATCACTAGAGAAAGATGGGGCACCACAGAGTTGGCACAGCTGGAAACTATAAATCCAACTTAAACCTAGCATGAAGCAACTGAGAAAAACCCTAAAACATCTCTCCATAGGTAGCGCACAAGAGAAATCACCAAGATCCATCAAGAATATCCTTCCCCAAGTGGGGTGTACTCTCCAAGAGAACCAAAGAACTAGAAATAGTAAAACTTCCTGCTAGCTTCCTAGTGCGCACTCCAGAAGGATAACTATCTATCTATACAAATGAAATGATCCAATCCTATATTTATACTAATCTGGGCTCCTGTCTAGGGCCAACTTCTTATTCTAGATCTTTATTATTTTCCTTTGGGACTGACTTATCTTCTAGGGTATTTAATATTACTTTGTTATTCTGTGGGATAATTTCTCTTCTTGAAAATTACATTTCCACTTTATTATTTTGCCTATGGATCATCTTTTATCTTGGGGTCTTCTTCAATTATTCAATGGTATTCCTTTGACTTTTGGAATCTTCTTCTCTTTTAAGAAAATTTGTCCAGGAGGGAATACCTCTCACTACTACCAAAACATCAACACTCCCTCTTCGCTAGGGAGATATTCTTCCAATATATTTTCTTCTCGTAGTACCAAGCCATAGTCTTACAACTACCCTGCAAGCATTTAATATCCCCAAGGCTACCACCATAATCTCATGACTACACTATATAGAAGTCTAATACTATCACCATAGTCTCACGACTATGTTATCTAGTAGTATAAGAATACCATCATAGTCTCCATGACTACACTATCCAATAGTACAAGACTACCACCATAGTCTCCACGACTACGAATCTAGTAGCACAAAGCTACCACCATAGTCTCCACGACTACGAATCTAGTAGCCAAAGATACCACCATAGTCTCCACGATTATGTTATGATGTTTCTCCTCTCCTAGTAGTCCCATTCACACCCATCCACTTCACATGTTATTGGGAATACTAATACCATAGCCCCAAGGCTACGCCATGGTGCCAAGGCCATGCTACAAGTCCCAATCACACCTAACCACTTCACATGGCATAGGAAAGACTTGTACCAAGCTACACATTATTCACTCATTCACTTCACTTGAATGATCTGGGAAACCCTTGGCCAAAGGGGAGCCAACTTGAGGAGAAACATCACATCTCCCTCTCAATAAGGGTGGAAATTATGCATCATGTCAAGATTGTCTCTAAAGTTATCATACTTCACTCTAGATAGAGGCTTGGTGAGAATGTTCATTATCTGCTCATGTTTGGATATGTACCAGAGAGTCACTACTCCTTTATGCACCATGTATCGGATGTAATGGTATTTTATCTCTATATGATTTGACTTGTTATGAAATATTGGATTCTATGAAAGCTGCACACAACTTTGATTATCACAATATATCAAAGTTGGCTCCAATTCTAGATCAAATAATCCTGCAAGAAACTTCTGAAGACACACTGCTTCACGACTTGCAACACTAGCTGTTATATACTCTTCCTATACTGTACTAAGTTCCATTGATGTTTGTTTTTTTCTTAACCATGAGATCATACCTGATCCCAAACTAAAGCAACATCCTGATGTGATTTTCCGGTCCACTGCACTCTCTACCCATTGAGAGTATGTATAGACTTGAATATTTACTGCACCATCTAACACATATCTAATTCCATATCCAACCATACCATGCAATCACCTCAACACATGCTTTGTTGCTATCTAAATGTACATTCTAAGCTCAACCATGTACTGCAAAGCATATATCTAGTTTGGTGTTAACCAGGTACCTCAAGGATTCAACCAACTATCTGTACATCACGGGATCAACCAAATATGAAAAAGAATCACTCAAGATATTCATATTCACAACCATAGGTGTGGAAATAGACTTGCATTCCATCATCCAGAATCTATGCAGGATATCAACTGTATACGTTCCTTGGTTGATGAAGATCTCATTTGGTCTCTGCGACACTTCTGATCCCAAGAACCCAGATCCTTCATTTTAACTCTCAAGTGAGATCCCTCTTGCACCCATATGTGGAATTCTCATCCCCTATAAGAAACATGTCATTCAGATATAGTAACAATATCAAGGGGAAACCATATTCAACCTTATAGTGAAGGTTGAGATCTACATCACTCTTGGTAAACCCCAAGCGCATCAAATAATTTTCTGGCATCCCATGCCCTAGGTACCTGCTTAAGCTCATACAAATATTTCTTTAATATGGAAACATGAGAGTCCTTCTCATGTATCTTCTGGCTGCTCTATGTACATTTATTCTGGCTACTGGAGCCAATTTATCATCATAATATTCTCCCTCTTTCTAGGAGAATCCTTTAGCCACAAATCTAGCTTTTTACTTCTCTATGATGCCATTTGCAACATGCTTGATTTTTTAGATCCACTCGGAAGTCACCATTGACTTCCTTTTTGGTCTCAAAACCACTTTCCACACATCATAATGACATCCTTCCACACTTGCTTCTTTGCAACTTCCTAATAAGTGGAAGGTCCTGAATCAATTATCTTCCTCATAAATGCCACATAGTTGGAAAACTTGTGTGGTCTCTTTCTCTCTCTAAAATAGCCTCTAGGAGGTGCATGTCTTTCAACTTCCTACAAAGTGTTCTGGAGCCATATTGGTCTCTTCTTGGTAACTGTAAATTATTTGGGTGTATCTAATGGTATCTCTAGATATACTGTCTCATTTTTCTCTTATGGAATATGTTCTTCAAGTGTAGAGTCAATCATCACTGCATATTTTGGAGCCTCTTTCTCCTCTCTGTCCTCATCCTTGTGAGACTCTCTCTCACTTGGATCTGAGGGAGAACTCCCTCTGAATGATCGAATCTTCCTCTAAGCCAACTGAATCTCTATGAGATCATTCTCACTCTGAGTATGCATGCTCCCTCTAGGACTTGACTCCCTCCAAGTCTATATAATATTAGAATCATGTGCTCCCTCTGCATCTATTGACTTCCTCTGAAGTTTGATCTCATATGAACTGTACTAGGAGGTTTCTCCTCCCTACTATATCTTGAGGGATGACTCCCTCTGAACTTCGACTCCTTCTGAGTTGCTACTTGGTGGGGCCACCTACCACACCACTAGTGGAGCCATATGCTCCTCCTCGTGATATATCTCATCAATGTCATATAATTTTATGTCCTTTGCATCCTATAAAGTACCATGGGAACATGCTAGTCTCTTCCTGGTCACTACAAGGTTTCTGGGTCGACCCTTTTGGATCGACTAACTCTTCCTGATGATCTGAAGAGTGATCAAATGAACTAGAGGGATCTGTATGGTCATCCTTCAGAGACTTCTTCTCCTCACAATCAATATCCATATGAGATACTTTGTATCCCTCAAAAGTATCCTTCTTTCCATAAGTTTCTAACTTCGTCCTCTTCTCCTTCGTTACATGGATGTGTATGGTCGTGTACACAACTCTATGTTAGGATAGTTTGCTCCATGTCTCAGCTAGAGACCATATAATATGTTGGCTCTTGAAACCTTCATTATAACTCCTTCTTAGAGCTATCACTAGTTACCTACCAATCACTCTTCCGTGATGACCTACCCAGAACAATACAAAGACATATCCATGGTAACCTCCATGGAATTTAACAAGATAACATGTCCGGGACAAGGTCAACAACCAATATTATCTCCTAGAAGAGATCAATTTCATCTTGTAAATAATTACATCATTAGTAATGAGAATTTACATAATGATCATCGTACCAACAATATTCAAGTTTTACTAAACATTTGATAACAATGGTACTCAACAGTAATAGAAATCTAAAGACTGTTGTCCCAGTTACAACATTTACTTTAAAATATCAAATCTGATATGCAAACCTGGAGTCTAGTTGTTGCTATCCCATTCGAGTTGTTCTATACTGTAGGAGGAATTGTCGTTGTTGCCTCCAACTCTTGGGATTCCTTTGAGTGCACTAGATCTAATATCCCTTTGGATATACTATCACTGCTTGGACAACTGTTTGTTTTCCAAGTGTACATCTTTTGCAAACACCCTCATGATATAACTTAGATACAAGTGCATACCTTTGAAATTTGTAGCACCGTCCATATTTTCTTCTAATCTGAGGCATTACATCATCAAAAATAAAAAGTTATAAATCTAAATCAGAAGGTTCAATGTCCAGAAAATGTCAACAAGCCTAAAACCCTAAAAAATCAATTTAGACAAAAAGTCCATCTGAGGGATGTAGTAGGTGTGCTACGGAAAGGTGAGCTGATCTATGCTTAAATTTTGTCCCAATCAACTTTATAATAAGTTCTCAATGCGCTTGAAAAAAATAAAAAAATTGTGCAACAAAAAATTGAATGTGTAGTGAAAAATCTTAACAATGTGGAAATTATCATAATCTTTCTTCCAGTGGTTAGACTATTCTGAAGGAAACATGCTCT
Source organism: Picea abies (assembly GCA_900067695.1). NCBI lineage: Eukaryota > Viridiplantae > Streptophyta > Pinopsida > Pinales > Pinaceae > Picea > Picea abies. Next base: position 14,312 of record CBVK0102986012.1, read on the forward strand.
GATACCATGTTAGATTTTCATAAAGTTTTGTTAGCAATTAATTTACCATAGCATTTTGAGCTTATTTTAACATTAATACCCATATACTAAAATATCAGCAGCAGATAAACAAGCATAAGAAGACACAAATATTTGTCCTGGTAAAACCCCAAACTCGGGGAAAAACCCAACCAACTTTTCTTAGAGAGATTATGTCTGATAATACAATCCAAACATGAATAAGTTAATTTCACAATAGCAAACCAACAATGAAGAAACCCAGATAAAAAATACTTATCTCTTATTTTTTTCAAACCCTAGCGAGGGTAGACAACTGGGCAACATAAGGGCATCACAGAGATGGCACAAGATATGCACATCACTAGAGAAATATGGCACACCATAGAGATGACACAACTGGCAACTGTAACTGCAATTGACAATGAGCATGAAGCAACTGAGAAAAACCCTAGAGCATCTCTCCATAGGTAGCGCACAAGAACAATCACCAAGAGCCATCAAGAATATCCTTCCCCAAGTGGAGCACACTCTCCAAGAGAACCAAAGAACAAAAAATAGTGAAACTACCACAACTACAATTGCTAGCTTTCCAGTGTGCACTAGAGAAGGATAACTGTGTGTCTGTACAAATGAAATGATCCAGTCCTATATTTATACTAATTTTATACTAATCTAGGATCATGTCTGGGGCCGACTTCTTATTATGGATATTTTGTATTTTCCTATGGGGCCGACTTCTATTCTTGGGTCTTCAATATTACTTTAGTATTTTTGTGGGTCAACTTCTCTTCTTGGAAATTACATTTCCACTTTATTATTTTTCATGTGGGTCGTATTTTCTTTTTGGGTCTTCTTCAACTATTCCATGGTCTTCCTTTGACTTCTGGAATCTTATTCTCTTCTAAGAAAAATTTTCCAAGAGGGGATACCTCCCGCTGATACCAAAACATAAACAAAATGATGGAAAAATGGGCTTACTTTGAGGATATTAAATCATGATGGAACATGGATGATATGGAAGACCATATGTTGGGCAAAGTACCCTGGAGCTTATTCCTCACCGGGATTAGGGACGTTGCAGTAGTAGACAACTAGAGACATGGCAGAGATGAGATGCAACTCTCGAGGGCCTAAACACAACATTGATATCCTGGATGTTGGGCCTAGTTTGATGATAAATGTCATATTTTAGGTTTTGACGGAGCTAGGGGTTGGTGGATTCCTGGGGTATTGACTATAGTTAGCATTATTTTAAGTGGGGAGAGACATTAGTTTCCCCCACTCCAGTCTAGATTGATTCCACATGGCCTTTGGACACCCCTCCTTGCCTAAGAAGGTTAAATAATGGGTCAACCCCACTTATATTTTGTTTTTGACATATTATGTGAAGAAATATGTGATGGTAGCCTCATATAAAAAGACTAACCCTCACTTTAATTTTATCATCATAATTACTCACCATTATGGGGTGACAACTTTTGAAATTTTTTCCCTTTCTAGGGTTACTAGTCTTTCTCTCTCATGAAACATGATTGGAAAATATCTCTTGTGGATGATTGGCTGATTTTGGATGGATATTTCTAAAATTAGGGTTAAATGCTCTTAATTTCTTGGATGAAGTACGTAAATTTCTGCAATTCTTTGTTATGTTATTGATGTTTATGGTGAATTTGTTATTTTGTTGAAAGAAGTCTTGTTTATTGAATCCTTAAGAGAGGAACATAAGTGTTTCTTCCTCTCACAAGGCATTTTTTTTTCCTAAAATTGGTTAATTCTCTTTTCTAGGGTTAGAACCCTAAATCCCTAAAGTGCTAGCACTTTAGGATTTTATCCCTAGACAATCAATCTTTTACCTACTTGAAGCTACAAGAAGGGAGAAACGATATCAAGGGCCCAAATGTGCTTGCACCCTATACATCATTCTCCTCAAAATATAAACCTAAGGCCCAAATAAGTTTGTACCTTAGGGTTTATATCCTACCTCTTGGTTGCAAATAGATCAACCTTCAAGATTGGATGCATTTGAGACTTCATAGCCCTATAAATTCACTAGTCTTGAAGAAACTCTTGTGGTGAAAGTGATTGATAAAAAATTCTCAAAACTATCAAATATCCTAATAACTATACTAAATCTAACCCTAACAAACCCACTATATTACTTGTTTTTGTTATAAAAGTTTGTTACAACCATCTAAAGCTACATTAATTTGTTGGATAAACTCATCTAATGGTGGTTTAACTCACTCAGAAATATCCTCAAACAATTGGATAATACTTTATTGGTTACATACTTACTTTTTGTGGTCAATTTGAACATTTTTTTTATCACTAATTGTTGTTGTTGTTACAAATCATTTATATATATATATATATATATATATATATATATATATATATATATATATGCTACAAAGTGTTCTTGTTGTTCTTGTTCCAGAAAATTACAAAAACCACCTTCAACCTCTTCCTTTTCCTAGACCTAGAGAAAAAAATCGATGATCAATATAGGGGGCGGTAGGCTTGGCTACTAAAATTTTTATTTGATCCTTTGAGGTCACCAAGGAAGCCTGACTTGTGGTGGACCTATTCCATCATTAAAACAACAGAAGATCCTACTAACATGACAATGTTAATTTCTTTCATTGTTACGCAATATTTGGGGATATTGATATGGGTTTTTCACAAGTACAAATCTTGTGATAACATTTTAGTGCCATTGACGGGGAGGATTGAATCATTCTCAAGAACATAATACATTTTTGTAAAATTATCCCAAATAACTTATATTACAATTATACTCGGTGAATTTACTGAGGGTATTTCCCTCACCTTCCTTTGATGATCCTAGAGGACTCCACAAAGCTTAAGGAGGGACATGAACCCAACTAATACCTACAAGAGAAGGGTTCCTCATAACTCACTTGTAGTAAAATCCTTGTTCAATGGAAACCTTCCTTTTTCTACAATGGCTCAAAAGAAAAGGGTATCCAATATATTTAATATTTAATACATGTCTACTATATGAGGATACCCTCAAGAGATGCCTCATAAGCTTGAAAATTTGTTACCCAAGTTTTATTGTAATGATGTGACTACTATCGAAGAGCATTTGGATAACTTTTGGACCTTTTTCCAACTTAATCTTATGAGTGATGATGAAAATATTATCATCCACTTTCACTAATGACTCTAGGAGGTGGTACACTTGCCTCCCTAGAAAAAGTATCAAGACCTAGGACAAATTTGAAGAGAATTTTCTGAAAAGATGGGGTGCTAAGGAAGACCCTAACTTGCTGTCATTGTGACTTATTGGAATAAAAAGTATATAGAATGAAACAGTCAAATAATTTGATGTCAAGTTTGAAAAGTTTCTCCAAAAATTACTTAACAACCTTCTCCCTAGGAAATATCATCTAATCTTCCTCTACATTAAGTCCTTCCAGGGACATTTTGGATTCATGCTTAGGGACAAGACTCCAAAAACTCTTGAAGATTCCCAAGAAGTGGATGCAAAAATCAAGGATATTCTTTCAACCATTAAGGTAGAACCTTTCTATTCCCTAAGAGCCAAGGTTGATACCAAACCAATAAAATTGTACAGGGATGAGCCCACTCAAGATGTTAGTGCTCAATAGGCACACAGGATTGAATAAGAAATAAATGACCTTGCCAATAATCAAACCCTAATGATGAACAAGATTACTAATTTGGAAAGGTCACAATAGAAAGCCACTAAGCCTCTATTTAGGGGCCAACCTCAAATATCAAGCCAAGCATGGAAACCCAAGTCTCCAAATGAATAAAGGGTTCCAACCACTCTAGATCCTTCAAAATTTTTAATTCAAGAAGAGAATATTTGGTGTCTACCTTGTGGGGATTCACATTGGGAACATGAATGTCCAAGGAATAGTAGGGAACATGATCATATGAATCTCTTGGATACCATAAACTCTATCTTTTCCATATCTCCCCAAGAGTGCCTCAATATTACACCAAAACAACTTGAGGGGAAGAGAGAAGAAGCCATGAGGTATAGGATGGAAATCATAAAAAAAATGGATGAGGAATCAAGGGAGAAGTTTAGGAAGACAGAGTTACAAGTGTACACAAGACAAAGAAATGTGCCTAAATCTTGTCCTAGTGACCCTAGGTTCCCTCGACCAAGTCCATCTCCACCATATACAAACAATGCTCCTCCTAGTTCCACTTTGTTAAAGACTAATGACATAGACTTGAATATTGACATAAATGGTGTCTTGGAAAAGGTAAATGTACCTATACTTCTAACAAATATCATTAATATTCCTTCTATGAGAACCAAATTTGAGAAGTTAACTAGAATACAAGGTGAACCTGTAGACCCTCCTATAATGTTGTAAGCTAATCATTTCAAACCACACTTTGATGAGCACCCACCCTTCTACATTTCCTTCCAAATGAACAATAAATGTTTGAACAACTGTATGCTTGAATCATAATGATTAACATGTCCACAGATGGTAGCGCAACAACCCCCCTCATTCACCTTTACAACTACTGGTCAACCAAGGCTCATCACATCCAATCAACCTAGAGTATGGGAAATGGTAAGCCATTGTCACCATAAGTATGTTAGTCCTTCTTTCATGCAAAGTCTTGTTCTTAATTTTCTAGGCATGTGGATGAGGATCTTTGGTTGAAGTTGGATAATGGATCATTGGTTGGATAAAAAAAATTAGTTTCCTTGTTTCACCTTAGTGGTCAGATTCTATGCTCTAGTCTTGTGTTATCACTGCCCAAGAAAAATGGGTACTATTAGGAGGCCCACATAAGGGTAACGTTTTGTTACCCACCATACTTAACACTTTCCATATTGTTTCCTTTCATAGTGTACTAAAATTCGGTAATGGGTCATTATGCATTCTCTCATGAGAAGAGGGGTTGAAGGCCTAGAGATTGTTGTAGATACTAATAGAAGAATAAGAAAATGATGCTAAAGAAAGAAAGGAATGATAAAAAAGGACTAAAAAATCTAGTCCAAATTTGAGCTCTACCCTTTCAATGCTCACTCTGGTCCCAAATAGCAATGTTATAGATTGAAACATTATAAAAGGGGACTTGCAAATATGATAAAGTGGACTAGTAAGATGTCTAATAAAGGGAAATAGAAAAAAATAGCGCCTAAGAATGAGGTAACTCAAGAGCAAGCGCACCCTCCACAAAGGTTCTAATAGAAATAGATTAAATGACATTATAATCCATGAAGTAAGCCCTAAAACCATTTCACTGCCATGCTTACTCTTGAAGGGCTTATTTATTTCTTGCTTCCCTCGGGACCTATCCCTCTACTTGCATTATTTTATTTCTTTCCCAAATGACACACATAATAAGGTTGTATGAAGGCCATCCCATAGGCTGGTGTGATGTTTGAAGGGGATACTTGTTGGAAAATTGGTTGTCATTGATGTCAACCCTAGAAGAAGCCCCGAAGAAGATCCAAAAGCCCATAGAATTGATGGGTTTATTTGAAGGAGTCTCTAAATTGGTCCCTTTATGGCATATTTATAAGCATGCCCATCAAGGAAATATGCTTTGAAGAATCCTATAAGAATCCCTAGGTGATAATAAAATGAGTTACAATGTATAGTCAAGAAGCCCTAAAAATACAGTTAGGAATCCCCAAAGGGGTGGTCATGAAGCTCTAATTTGATTGAAGAAAAAGAGTATGAAGGACATCAGAAATGCATGCAAATCCTCCATGGATTGATAGTCATCCTCAATCCATTTCAAATGGTAGGTGGAACACCACGTGGTTCCTCATAGTTGAGGAGATATTCCCTCATGATCATGTAAAAATTGCCCTTAAATGGTTAAGAATTTATAAGTCGGCCCCAAAATCAAGTAGGAGAAAAATGGTTGCAAACAAGATATTATAGGTCAGTCATAAAGACAAATAAATAATGCACTTGGAAGGATATAAATACACATAAAGAGCCTCTCATTTTCATAAAGAAAACTTCTGATCTCTTAGCGCAAGTGAAGTAGTGAAGTCATGTGAAGGAGGGATTTCTCGGAGTTGCAAATGTGAGAAACATTTTCAGAAAAACCTACTGAGGTGACCCCCATGGGTCAAGTAAAGGGTGTCCCATGAGGCCTCCAATATTTTTCCAATACTCATCACGTGAGGCCCTGCCCATTTCTCAGTCCAATTCGACAAGGTTGAGTAAGATGCTATTTTCTTGATGTTGAAGTTGAAGAAGGTTGGATGGTCTGAGGTATCATGCATTAGGGTCTCTACATGATGAAAGATATATTTTTCTATATGTCTTGAGGCTTGTGTCTTGAAGGTTTTGGCATATGATTTGAGATATATCTTGGAGGTTTTGGAAAATGATTTGAGGCATATCTTGGAGGTTTTGGTATATGCTTTGAGAAATATTTTGGAGTTTTGGCACATGCTTGAGGTATATCTTGGAGATTTTTAGCACATGGTTTGATGCATATCTTAGTGATTTTTGGTATATGATTTGGGGG
>CBVK0102986021.1:0-20883 GCA_900067695.1 Picea abies
TTGTATTAATATCAAATGCCTCCTTTACAAGGTGTTCCTGAGCTCAGACTTTAACAGAGTCTCGGCTCCTCCTCTCTGCTCTCTTCTCTAACTCTTGCTACTTTGCACTAATTCAAAATAAGATCCAAGATCTTTTACATGAGGGGGCTCTTCGAGCTCTTCCCTCCAATCTACCTACTCTATTCAATTACATTGAATTTACAATTAATGGTTGTCTAGTCCAAATTGGATCTAGATCTCAGCCTTACAACCATTAAAGGCTACTTCTACCTAACACCTGCTCAAAGGCATGGCTCTATGGCTCCACGACCTTACATACATTAAATGCTTTTGATTCAAATTCAAAATGTGAGAGGGTTGGCGCCTCTCTTCCTTGAATGCGCACTTTGAATGTGCTGAGTGGGCTGGCTGGTTGGCGCATGGCTAGCTTGGGAGCGATGCTCCTGCATCATTCAGCATAGCCATTGACTATCAAATGTTGAATTTTTAATTTTCTAGTAACTTGTAATCCTAAAATTAAAGCTTTGTATTCACATACATTATTTGTGTAATCAATGTCCCATTGCAATATATATATAAAAGGGATATAATACTCATTTCATGGTGCCACAAATACTCCAGCTCCTGCTCCTTCCAAATATGAAGCACCATCGAAGAACATTTTCCACATCCCATCTCTAATATTTACATTTTTCTTTGGAAGTTCTATTTTTTTATTTTTATTTTATGTACATTCTTGAAAATCATCATCTATGGATAAAATACAATTTCCTAAATCTTGATCATCGACAACATAGACTGGATAATTATTTGGGTTTTTAGGATCACTTACTCTATAGGCCAGTCTATTTTCTATGTACAATTTGGTAAACTATCCACCAAAAATCGGAATAGTAGCATATCTCATGTCCAACTGAACTAATCCTCCTAACTTTGCACCCCAAGATCTTGATAAAAGAAAGCCATATTTTGCAAGAACATCAACTACCACCACATCCATAAGAATACTTTTTACTGGAATTTGAGCTATATTTACAACTAAATCTTTAGTCATACCCAAAAACTTAACCTTTTTGGTGTCAAAAGAGTATAAATCTTGATAAGGTCTGGTAATTTGTAAGCCCAACTTTTCCATTCTTATTTTCGGCATCAAATTATGTGAAGCACCTGAATCTAACATGTAGTTGTGTAACAAATGGCCATGCAAAATAAGAGTGATATAAAATGGATCAACTAAGTCTTTATTTTTTTCAATATGTGGTCCAAACATAATCATTGGTTTCTCATCTTGTAAGTTAATAACATTAGCTTGGCATCCTACATTTGAAAAATTAATTACCTTTGAAATATGCTTCTTGTAAACCGGATTTCTGGCAAGTTCAAACAAAGGAGCTAGAATTTTAATCTTATTCAATTCATTCTCAATATTGAAGATAACAACTAAATTTTCTAATTCTTTGGTCTGAACTTCAACTTCTTTGTTCTCCAACTTTTTACTTTGCGTTGTTTTAGTTTCAACTTGTTTTATTTGAGTGGCTTGTACTTCAGTAGGTGATTTTGAAACCACTGCTTCATTTTCTTTATTCCGTGACAAGATAGTTTTTGGTGGATTGGTAGTGGAAGTCTTTTCCCTTGGCCTCAAATCATATTTATTATGAACCTTAGCCATTATTGAATCAACAAGGTCTTTATATTGAGTTGTAGAGTTTCCCATGTTATTGATATTTTGTTCATCAAATAATGATCCAAGATTTAAATATTTTTCATAGTATTGTTTAGTTAAGTGAGGTTCAACATCATTATCGATGATATTGTTTATATCCTCCTCTAATTCATCATAATCTTGAACATCATCTCCCTATATAAGATTTTATGTTTTAAAAGGAGCTTGAATCTTTTGTTCCTCATTCTTGATTTTCCTCTATTGAATATGAGGGTTTGCATTAAGGTTTCTCCCTAAATTGGTTTTGATTTCTAACATATGGATCAGGTTTGTCTTTCCAAATTTCCATCCTGAAAATTTTGTTTGATAAATCTTTAATGATCCTAGCCATTTCATCCATCTTTTCTTCTTGTGTTTTTCTCCCAGAACTGGAGGGTCCTACTTGTTCTTTAAACCTTCTAGGTTCTCTTATTCCCATCTCAACTTTTGTTTTCAATTTTCCCGATGCCATCATATTTGATTCAATTTTGATAGCATCATCTTGCATGCCATCTAAATGTGTGGCTCTTCTTTCCCTCAAAAGTAAAGAGAAATATGAATCAAAAGCCCCTGCAAAAGTAACTTTAGCAGTTGGTTGGGAACTTTTACTTCGGCTAGGATTTTTCTTTACAGTTTATTGAATCTTTTGATAAATTCATATGTTTTCTTCCTTAAATCTCTAAATTCAGTTAAGTAATATAAACAAACCTTTTTCTCACCCAATTGTCTTAAGAAATAAGTCTCTAAATCATCATATGATGGTATAGAATTTGCAGGAAGTCCCCGAAACCAAGTTCTAACTTGTCCTTCAAAATTATATATTAACACTTTCATGTAAACATATTCATGTTCAATACCAAGAATATCATCAAATTAATCAAATAATTCTATATGTTTGATGGTTGTTAAATCCCCTTCTCCCATGAATTTAGGTAGACTTTGCATACAATTCTTAGGTAAATTATGTAGAACTACAGGGAGGGATAAGGGGGCATATCTAGCAGCATCCTTAGAAAAAATACTTGGAGGAGGTATTGGTGTATTTATATTTCCACCACCCCCACCACCTCCTGCACCTCCAGTACCAACCATTGAAATCTTTGGAGAAGATATACTAGGGATGTGGTGTAGATTATCAAATATTTCAAAAGACTAATGTACTAGATATTTAATTGCTTCAAGAAGATGAGAACGGAGCTCTGCTAGATAATAAAAAGGAGATTGATCTCATGAGAGGGATGTCAAATAAAATTCAGCTAGGAAATGGGAAATTGAGCTTGGTATTTTAGATCGACTAGATGGATAAGTGGGGAAAGTAATAAGAGATGAACCTGAGTATAAAGGGTGACCTTCAAGATTTTAAAAGACAAAAACTTTTACTTCAGGAAGACTAAGAATAGGTGGTGTATAGATGGTATTAAGAATTGAAGAAGATTCTTTATTCTCACTAGTAAAAGTGTATATCAAAGAGATAGGGGTATTCTGAAAATTTTCTCCTTTTAGATCATACAGTTTTACTTCGGGAATTACCGCCTCTGGATTTTCTAACTTAACTTCAGGATTACTAGTTGAGGCTTTTGTAGAATGAAGGTTTTGATGTTTTTATTTAAAACTAAGTAAAATCACTTCTTTTGCTGGAATTTTAATATTAACTTGAGTAACCTTAGATTTATAGATCTTACCTGCTGATGCAAGTTTTTTCTTTAGATATCCTTTGGTTTTCAATAGTTTTTTAGGATCCGAAACTAGCTTACTCTACTTATCATCTAGGTTTATTTTGGTATTTTTTCATCTGAATGCCAGTATTTCCAAGGTGGAGTCGCTGGGTGAAAAAATGAAAACTTCAACTTTGTTGCTGGGAAAATGCTGATGCAAGTTTTTTCTTTAGATATCCTTTGGTTTTCAATAGTTTTTTAGGATCCGAAACTAGCTTACTCTACTTATCATCTAGGTTTATTTTGGTATTTTTTCATCTGAATGCCAGTATTTCCAAGGTGGAGTCGCTGGGTGAAAAAATGAAAACTTCAACTTTGTTGCTGGGAAAATAGTTTCATTTCTTCGTCCCCAACAATGGTGCCAAAAAGATGTTCCTAAGATTTAGTCTAGGCTCACAAAATAATTTCATGAATCCAAAAATTAAGAGAATGGTTTTAGTAATGCTTTTCTACCTTCAGTTTTAAGATGAAACTTCAAATTAATTTTAATGATTGGAAAACACAGAGGAAATATCTCTTTATTTGAGTCTTTATAATTTTTTATCATATGAAAAGTAGAATTGATTAACAAAGTCCGTCAAAATAAAGTAAGGTATGAAATATAGATAAATCTTACCATATCTTCAATAGAAGAATTATGAAAAGGGATTCCTTTGATAGATGATTTAAAATGAGGAAACTTACACATATACATGTTTTTTTTACTCATAGTAATAACAAAGGAAAAGCTATAACATAACAAATATCCAATGTATGGACCACAATAGACATGTTACTAAATTGTAGTCTTTCAATCTTCAATAACCATGGAGTAAAGAAAATAATATTATGAAATGGTAATAAACAAAAAACACATAACTCAAGGAAATGAGAAGTAGAATCTTTGTCTTCTCTTTATAATTGATATTCAAAAAATTCCTCTTTTACATTCCGCTAGAAGAAGCTATGAATATATATTTGATCTATCTATTTATACAAAAAATTCTTAACTAGAAGTAGTGTTGGCATAAGGGAAAACCCAGGGTTCAACGCTACAACAATGCACCAACAAAACCCTAACTACCGACCCTTTCGGCAACACCTGTGAAGCAGATGAAGCAATCCCGTTACATAATCCCAAAAACCCAAAAAGGACCCAAAAGTGGGCCTAGATCGCTTGATCTCCGCTTCGTCTTGCATTCCTCCTTCGACAGGCTTTTGAAGTCCCAAAATAGGTCACTATGAATAAGAATCTCCCCAAAACTTGGTCAAGGGACAACAGGCCCCCAACACTCACCTGTGACTTGTCCTGAGTCACTCTGATCTAACCAGTTCTTCTTCAAAGGCATCGAGCTTGGATCGAGATTCTTTGACCTGTTGTTGTGCAATGAATTCTTTCTTGGTGAACTCTTGGATCACTGCATCATTCATGGGCACTTCTAGGCATTTTTCTGTTGTGATGACAACCTATTCTAGCTCTTCTCCTCGACTTTCAACCTCTATGAATCATTGGCATGCCTTATCTTGCACTAGTTGAAGTCATTGAGTAACTTCCATCACTCTACTTTGGATCGTATGGATCTTCTGCTGGGTGGTGCATTTCTCTTGAGATCTCTTCATTATGTCTACAACTGACAAGGCCTTCAGTTGCACCTGTAGTGTGTCTGCATGCTACTTTGCTTCCTGGAGCTACGACTCCAGTGCCTGTAATTTTGGATTCTCAACAATCTTCTCATACATTTGGGCACTATGGTTACTCAGTTGCTTACATTCTAGGGAAAGAGATTTTAGTCTGTCAACTGGGTTGTGGGCAGTTGCTTCCCTTTGATCTCTTATATCTCATGGGGTCTCGGGCACTGCGCATAGCTCCAAATCATCTATGCGCTGTTGGAGCTACTGGATTACTTCTTCAAGCTGTTCCACCTACTGTGGAACTCGCTCTTTGGTCTTTAATTCTATGACTGTCATAGAGCGAAGTGCTCTGTGAACCATTTCCTTTACTTCAAGTTTCTCTGTGAGTAACTATTCCTTGCTTTGCTGCAGTTGTGATTTTTCTTCATCCCACTTCACTTGCAAATCAATATTTTCCCATTCTACAGTACTATGTTATTCTACAAGGTCTCCCTATACTTGTGCCAAAGCCTAGGTAGATTGCGTTGTTTCTTCCTGAGCTTGTCGAAGGCGAGCTTAGACTGTATCGATGATTCGGTGGAGTTGAGCTGGCTCATCTCCCAGTTCTGATGTTCCTGCTGACAGAGGCACAGTGGAGACTGCGCGGCTGGATTGTAGTGTCTGTTGCACTCCTTTGAGCTTGTCCTTAATCCGATGGAACACCTCCTCCTTCTTAGCTTCTTGCTTCTTTGCTATCTCCAGTGAAGCATCATTCGGGTCTACTACAATGAAATCAAAGTCATTGGAGGTGAGGGTTGTCTACATTTTGGTCATGGTTTCTTTCACTTTCTTTCAGGAGGAAGGTTTCTCTACATTTTGGTCATGGTTTCTTTCACTTTCTTTCAGGAGGAAGGTTTCAGCAGGGAAACCTTCCTTTTCTTCAAGGGATCCTCCTCGTCTCTAGGTGGTGTAACCTCGCCTTTATTTTTCTCAACTTCTATTCCATTTACCTCTTCATCATCACCTTCTTGATCCGGTGATATGGAAGCAGTATTTACTGAGGTACTGTCTATATCCTGAACCTCTTCAATCTTATTCATCTTCCTCGGTCCAGGTGTATCGTGCGTAGTTTCTGGACTATCTATATCGGATATCTTCTACAGGGTATACTAGAATGAGGAGGTCCATCGACCAGTCCTTGGTGATTTCTTCTAAGTCCTCCTCTGTCATCTTGTAGTAAGATTGAATTTGTTTCTTGTGCTTGTCAGCGCGCACTGTAATATAAATGAAATGGTAGTCTACACTGAATTTCATTAAAGGCCAAAACCTGTGAAGAGTATTCAAGGTCATACAAGGCTCAGACTGAATAACTAACTTTAGTTGATTGTAGTATGTGTGGAATATGACATTTGACTACCATTTCTTGTTCATGTCATTGGAATACTACAATGTATTGAACTTTGTGGCTAGATTTTCAAAGGGCTCGATGTATGGGAATTTCACACCTTCTGGTATCTCTCATGTGTTGAAAGTAATCAGGATTAGAATCTAGCTGAAGTGGAACTCATATCCTTTATCTTGTGCTTCCCTGTAGTCTAGTTCCAACTAGTTCATGAGGTACTTCACCCAATTCATTTGTAGGCCCTCTACGCACTTTCTTGCGAGCTCGACTACAAAACCAGTAACTTGGGTGGGTTGTTTCTTGCCGACTAAATTTACTGTGATCAATTGACAGGCTAGGAACACTACACCACTTTGGATAGAAGCTACCTTGTAGCCTCACATTCCCTTTTTCAAATCTATGTAGGTGTCCTTTATCCTTTGTGCTAGAGCGTGATCCATTGTTTTTATGGGATGGAAATCCTGTGGGTCAGGGCCTTGCAGGCACAACCCTATGATCCAATTGATCACTGTCAGATCCACTGTGATATGGAGGTTTAATCACAAGTATCCGCCATGGTAATAGGACAACAGCAACTTGACACATGCATTTACTTCTTGGTGTCTTCCGAAGTGAGGAATCTTCATGACGTTGAGCAGTGTAGACTGTGTGAGGTTATGGGTCCATGACCGAGGGACGATCTTTGAATTCTTTCCTTTTTTCCTGGTCAGGTACTTATGTGGGGCGAGCATGTTGTATACCTTCCTATCACTGAGGTTGAAGTCGCTAAACTTCAATGATACAATCTTATCTTAATCTGTGCATATCCCCTTCGGGAGGTATGCAGTGACCAATTCATACTCAAATTCTCTAGGCACACTGTCTCGATTTATTACACCACTCAAAGGTGGTAGATAGGTGGGCAATATGCTCAGAATCAAATTAGCATTCACAAGATCGTCTCTATTCTTAGTTCATTTTTTGTCTGTGGGCCATGATGGTCTGGCTCGAGCAGTGGACGAAGAGGCTGACAGTCCTCTCATCGATGATTCTTGTAGACCTATAGACAATCCTCTCTCCGACATGACTCTTTCAGTCATCAATTCGAGGAGTACTTTTGTTACTAATTCTTCAACTGTGGTGAGCTTATCAGACATACACACTTGGGATTAATAATATCAAGTTCACAATTAACTCAGATACTACACTAAAATAAACAGCAAGAGGGAAATGATCACTTTATACAATTCACTTGGTCTACGGGCTCAAATTCTTGGTTAGCAAAATTTTTCTCCATGCATGGCACGATGGGATAAATAGGTAACTCGGCAATGGTTCTCTTGTAACGGGTATGAAGCCTCATTAACTATCATTCTGTCCATTATGGCGCAATCCAATGGTCTAGTGTCAAGATATAAATTCTTTCTGACCCATTCAGAGCGGTAGTCGAATGAATATATTGGTCCCAACGGTTATATTGCTTCACCATGTCGAAGTGCCATGTGTCGTTGTTCTGATATCCCAGCGAAGCTCCAATTATGAAAATTTTCTATCTATGAAGTTCCCTCTGGAACCTTCTGTAACTTTTCAAACTTAGCTCTCTTCTTACTTAGCTTTCTAGCCTTCTTCCCAGTGAGCTTTGTCTCGGTAATCCTTTTTCCATTATGATTCTTATTGTCTTTAGACATATTCACTGCGCACTGTTGAGATTATTTCCTAGGATTCAAGATTAACACCTCTTCTTTATCCAAGATAGGTACTTTAGTCTTCTGTGAGTCTTCTAATGTTCTTGCAGCTTCGACATCTTGGTCTCTAGTGTTAATTAGCTTCGACCTATTCTCCTATTCTTCAATCAAGTATGTGATCCTTCCAGTCATGAAATCATTTAACTCTTGTCTCTTTTGCTCCAAAAATTCTTCTTCTTTTTTTCATCTGGCTTGTTCTCTTTCAATCCAAGGTTTCGCTAGTAACATGGTAAATGGGGCATGGTCCTCAATAAATTGAATAATCTCAAAATATTCTTTTGTCAAATTTCCATTAGCATTCACAGATATCTGAGTGACATTTCCACATAGGTTTACCAGTTTTCCTCTAAATAACCCTATTCCTCCTAATTAAGGAATCATAGTAGGCCTTCCTATAGCGTCCTAAGTTCTCTATGTCATGATATTCACCTGTGTTTCCTCATCTAGAGCATAGTCAATGTCGAAGTCTCCTATTCTTGGTTCAAGTCATTCTTTGTCTTTAAAGATCTCTGATAATCTAACATGTCGGTGGTCACTCAAGGTTTCTTTCATCTGTAGCAATACCTTCTCTGATTCTTTCTGGGGTTCTTCTATAGCCTTAGTTTTTGGATCTGCCTTAGGGTTTTCTTGTAGTAACATGGTAAATGGGGCATGGTCCTCAATAAATTGAATAATCTCAAAATATTCTTTTGTCAAATTTCCATTAGCATTCACAGATATCTGAGTGACATTTCCACATAGGTTTACCAGTTTTCCTCTAAATAACCCTATTCCTCCTAATTAAGGAATCATAGTAGGCCTTCCTATAGCGTCCTAAGTTCTCTATGTCATGATATTCACCTGTGTTTCCTCATCTAGAGCATAGTCAATGTCGAAGTCTCCTATTCTTGGTTCAAGTCATTCTTTGTCTTTAAAGATCTCTGATAATCTAACATGTCGGTGGTCACTCAAGGTTTCTTTCATCTGTAGCAATACCTTCTCTGATTCTTTCTGGGGTTCTTCTATAGCCTTAGTTTTTGGATCTGCCTTAGGGTTTTCTTGTCTTATGTTCATACTTTCAAGCTTAGCAATCATTCTAGGGAAATCCAACATTTCATGGTTCATAGATTTGCAACAAAGACAACTAGGTCTTTTCCCAGGGCATGCCTTAGCAAGGTGTCCAGGTTTTTTGTAGTTGTAACAGAGGGTTAATCCTCTCTTTATTTTAAACGATCCCCAACTTCTCCTATACTGCGCGCTAGGATCATAGGAGCTAACCTACAATAAATTCTTTCTGGGATCATGCATCCATTCGTTAGTCCAAACATTCTTTCTATTTATAGGTATAACATATATTTCACTTTTCTTATCAGATCTAGTCATACCAAATCTTCTTTCATCTATTAATGCCCTAGTTTTTAAGCTAGGAAACAATCTATCAAACATACCTAGATCCATACTCTAGAAACAAAAAATTTCACTTATCTTACTTCTACAGAGCACAAAGCTTTCAGATCTAGAATTTTTCTACTATTCTTACCTTTATCAGAGCACAAAGTTTACAGATCTTACCTCTTTTTAATCAATAATTCCCACTTTTACCTTCTTCAGGGAACAAAGCTTCTGGATCTTACCTCTTTTCTTCAGATCAGATTTCTTTCTTTAACAAAGAGCCTTATAAATCAAGTAAAGTACTGCACACTAGAATGATGGTTCTATGCACAGAGATTTCACAATTTCGGGTCAGATCTTTGCACAGAGCTTCTTCTTCCTCAGTTCCCAAAAATCATAGTTTCAGGTCGGATCTTTGCACAAAGATTCTTCTTCCTTAGTTCCCAGCATTCACAGTTTCAAGTCTTGACAACATAATGATTTGTTGGCATAGGGGTAGACCCAGGGTACAACGCTACAACAACACACCAAAAAAACCCTAACTATTGGCCCTTTCGACAATATCTGTGAAGAAGATGAAGTCTCACCTGAGGTAGAGGCATGGGTGGTTGCAAGACTCAAGTGTCTGCAACCTTAACTGGGACACAGATCTGTGATTTTACTACTTAATAAAGCACTTAGCATCATCAGTTCCTCAAGATGCAATCGATATCCACTTCATTGATAAATAGGGCTTCACAACATCCACACAAATCTAATGTATTTAAGCACTTGGCATAGGTAAATAGACCAGATCAAGAAGATCAAGCACTAAGAATATCCATATAGATCAGATCTAACATTCTCATACATCATTATCACCAAGCATAAGCATATCTATCTAATCATCTCTAAGCACTTAGAAAAATAAGAAATAGACACATCCAGACAATCACAAAGAAAAACAACACAGTGTTTATGTGGTTCACCCCCACCCCGAGGCTATGCCCATCAACTCTTCTTTTTTATTGTCTTTAGTTAATCTGTTACACATACAGAGCCTCAAAACCCTTACTCCTCACAGGACAAAAGATCTGTGCAGCTTGCTAGATCCTTCTTCCTTGCATTACAACACTCAACCTTCCACAACCTGTTACAAGTACCTGCACTTAGCTCTACAAGTCTCTCATAGTCATGCACAAAGTACTTACAAAACTATTTGCACTTAGCATACATCACATAGATTTATATATCTGCCTATAGATTCCTATACATCTATTTATACATTACAAAATAGGCCTAAGCATGGGTAAACCCATGGACCAACATCCCAATCTCGTTACATAATCCCAAAAACCCAAAAAGGACCCAAAAGTGGGCCGAGATCCCTTGATCTCTGCTTCATCTTGCACTCCTCCTTCGACAAGCTGCGAGATCCCTTGATCTCTGCTTCATCTTGCACTCCTCCTTCGACAAGCTGTCGAAGTCCCAAAATAGTTCAGTATGACCAAGAATCTTTCCAAAACTTGGTCAAGGGCCAACAAGTAGTTAGACATTCCACATTCTTCATTCTCAAAATAGAACAAAATCAAAACTAAAATATACAAGGAAGATATTTTTGGATTTGCTAAGATTTCTTTTGCTTATTGGAACTTCACTTGCCTTCTATTTGCTTGTGGATGTACTTGGTTTTTTCTGATCCTTGAATTCTGCATGTAGTTCCATTAACGCAACAACAAACTTGGAAAGTTCAACATTTTCATTTAACTCAAATGAGAAATCCTTTTTGTTCGCCAATGGTATTTTTTCTTGATTTTTAACAACTGCTTATTGTGTGATCTGATGGTGTAAGCTCAATTTCACCAACAGATCATTTACCATTCTTAAATTAACATGTTTTCCCTGTTGGATACAATTTTTTACATTCTTTCTACTTTTCTTTATTCCTCAATAGAAGAATATTCTTTCCTTCCTGTTTTATGCAGTGCCAAGATTCTCGAATGTTGAAATTGATCCTCCCATGAGAAGTGGAAAATCTTGTGAGTTCACAATGTTGAAATGCGAAAGTTATGGACTTTAAATAACCAAAACCTTTGAAGTTTGAAATACTTATTTACAAAAATATTAATGTTTAGATATCCTCATATTAATCTATTGATAGAGTAATCATTCTAAAATTTGTTAAATTTAATACCTGACAGTCGCAACACTTTTCCCAATATTTTACCGTAGTCAACTGCATCCATTTTGAATGGTTATAACTACAGTAAAGTACTTTGGTAGTTCAAAATTCAGAAGTTTTGAATGAATCATAATAGATATCTCTCAAATTTTGAATTCACGAAGCGATTAATTAACCACTAATAATTATTACGCTTTAAATGATCAAGGTTTAAAGTGAATTTTTAATTTTAAGTACTTCGGGACTCCAGAACTCCGAAGCTCTGGGAGTTTGTGAGCTTGTATGTGCAGTGAGTAGAGTTTTCTCGAAGTTCGAATTTGTGGAGTGATTACTGATCATTAATCACACCTAATTAAGCCTATTTAGTTCATTAATGTTTAGTGATTTATTATCATGATCATGGTCTCTTCGACAGTTTGACATTCAAGCATTTTGAATGCCTTTGGAAGGATAAATTCATGGAGTAGTTAATCAACCATTAATTAATTTTTCATTTTAATTGATCATGGTTTAAGGTCACTTTTTAATTTTAAGTACTTTGGGACTTCGACACTCTGGTGCTTAGGTGCTCTTTTGAATTTGTTCTTGACTTATCTCTCGAAGGACAATCTCCCAAAGTGATGTGGCAATGATGATGTCACTTTTGATGACGTGTCATAAAACGTGACTGACACGTGTCACCTAAAATCATGCGAATGATGTGAGTAAGGTGGTAAAAAAGAGTGTCACATGTCAACAAAAATAAATATTGACATATGGCCTATGAATCATCAGTAGATTTATTTTAAAATATTTTCGCGGGAACACGTCTCCGGAGCGTCAGAGCTTTGTAATTTCAGGGAATTTTAGATCTTTAAACACTTCGAGCTTGAACTCATGAATCACAAAGTCTCAAAGTGACTTCATAGTTTTCTTTTATTTAAACCTCATGCCATTTTAGAACTCCGGAATCGCGAGAGTCGTCAATCTGGATGACTAAATCTTTTACGATCATATCTTTTATTCTAAAAAGAATGATATTCCTAAGTTTTTCACAATCTATTTTTAAAAGATCAAAAACAAAAGATGCCAAAGTTTAATTTTTATTTGAAATTTTCTAAAGTGTTCTAACATCACCCATAGTCAAATGGGAAGATAGAAATGATTAACCAGATAATTGAAAATATGTTGAGAATGTATGTTATGGACAAGCCTTCTAGGTGGGAGGACTATATTCATTTAATTGAGTTATCTTATAATAGTAGGTATCAAGAATCATTGAAGATGAGAATGTGACGAGATAGGATAACCCTAGAGAGAGAGTTATGATTGGGATAGAATTGTTAAGGGAAATGGAAGAGTAGATGTTAAAGACAAAGAAGAATTTAAAATTTGCACAAGAAAAATAGAAGAGCTATGTCGACAACACATAGAGAATTCAAAGTGGGAGATCATGTGTTTTTAAAAGTTAAATCCAAGAGAAGCTCGTTGAAATTAGGAAGTTTCCCAAAGTTGGTAGCGTGATACTATGGGCCATTTGAAGTTCTAGAAAGGATAGTCTCAATTGCATATATGATGGCATTACCTACATCCATGAGAATTCATAGCATGTTGCATTTGTCTTTATTAAAAAAGTGTGTACTTGATCATAACCATGTGATTGATTGGACTGTGATGTAGGTGGAACACGAAGAAGACTTCCAAGTGGAACTAGTAAGCATCATGGAACAGAATGTTAAAATATCAGGAATGAATCCATCATCTTGGTAAAGGTTCAATGGACCTACTATGGTCCCAAAGATGTTATGTGGGAGAACAAGGAAGCCATGTGGTAAGCATACCTGGAAATTCTTGAAACTTTTGAAGAAAATTGAATGTACATTTGTACATAAAAGAATGAAGAATCGATTTTGACAGCCGAGTTCCTGAAGCCACAACTCTGAGACTCATGTCTGACCAATTCCAAATACCATTCCTTTGGATGTGTGGGTTGAGAGGAAATGAGAGTTGTTGGTTGGAATTATTGTGTGATTAATTAAGTTACAAAATTGTCCAAGTATTTTGATGTAACATTTTATATATGTCAATATGTGAATTGTATGGTGATGTGCACTAAGGATAGTGTAATTTGTAGGGGGGGGGAATGTAACATCCCATTTTTAATCCCCAAATTATAAAATGTATATTGTAAGTATGATGTATGGCATAGGGATAAATGACATAATATGTAGATGATGTATATTGAATATAATAAATTAAATGTATCTCCAACTATAGATGGACACATATAGATACTTGGGGGATTAATTTCCACAATAGAGGGACAACGTCCAAAGGGGAGAGTTTACCCACATACATTAAACCAAAACCATCTTTCTAAATTATCCTTACTTTTAACCTTATATTTTTAGTTAAGTTTTCTAGAGCCCAATCATTGAATTCATGTAATACTAATAGGGTGGGTCTAAGAATTTACATCCCATATTTATTGAGACCATGGGGGATGAGTACAATCAACATTGGGAAAGGTGTGAGTCAAGGAAGAATGAGAGAAGAAGGAAATTTTTATGGGAAAAGAGAGGAGTTTTTTACAAGAATAATTTTGGACAACATGAGTGTTATGAGTGTTGAATTTTGAAGGCAACCATAGTGGGAATGTATGGTAGTTTTTTTGGAGCTATAATTTCGTGGGAAGAAGGTTGTGGGATTGGGAGAATTTTTTTTGTTCAATACATTATCAAAGGAGAAAGTATTTTGTTTTTGTGTGAATTCTTATTACAGTTGTAGATTCCTAGAGTCCCAACCGAGAGATTCATGTCCAACCTGTCTTGGAGCCCAAGAGGGGAGTGGGTAGGCTTGAGAGACTATGAGCAGTGAAGGGGGATATCATCCCTGGGTTGTGTAGGTGGTGGGGAAGAGAGTTGGTGGACTAGAATTAGCTGTGGGAATTGACTATTGAGAGGGGGTAATTAGCTAGCCTTAGGGACCGCTGTCTCTTATGGATTCATAGACTCATATAGGGGGTGATTTTTTGATGTTGAAAACTAGAACAACAAGTATATGGTTGGAAGGAATGTCCTTCCTTTGTAATGGGTTGCATATTTACTAAGATAAGTTTTATTAGTTTATGTGTTTATTCAATTAAATGTTGATATAATTGCTATGTGTTTTAGTCTATGTTATTTTGGTTATTGTTGCTTTCCATGAGTATAATGATGCATTCAAATATTTATTTATGTTGTCGAATGTCGATTTATGGGTTTAGTTGTTGGTGTGCACATTTAAAGTGATTGCATCTAAGTTTTTAATTAGTATGGACAATTGCATGAGCTTGTATGTCATGTTGTGTGTTTTTTTCACATCTAAAATCGGTATCAAAATTTTATTTGGTTGTTTTAGGAGTGGTGTGACCCAACTTGGGGCTAGGTGCATTACATGTAAGGAAAAAAATATTTGTATGGCCATTTTTGAATATGTTTTTGAAGAGGATGGAGATGTTTTGCACTCTGAAGTGCTACCCCAAACTAATGATCCTATCCCACCCTTTGATCCAACATAAGTTGAATCACTTATCTATCTAAATGCTCTCATTGGTACCTTTGCTCCATAAAATCTTAATTTAATTGGGTATACCAAGAATCAAAAAGCCATTATCTTGGTCAATAGTGGCAACACCCATAATTTTATTCATCACTACATTTCTTAAGGGATCATGTGTTATATCCATGTAGTCAATCATTTTCAAATCAATATTGCTAATGAAATTTCCATGAAATGTGAGGGTCGTTGTGACAATGTGTGCCTAAAAATTGGTCATTATCACCTGAAAATCCCACATGTTTTCTATTGACATGGGTGGTTTTGATATCATCATGGGTATTGAATGGTTACACACACTAGGTCCCATCACCATGGAATTCAAGGAATTAACCATGTGTTTCCAAAAAGATGGACAATAATACCACTTCCAAAGAATCACTGCAAGTTCCCCTAAGATTATCAGTTCACACTGAATGGAGAAAATCCTCAAAAAGGTTCATTATGCCATTATTTCCCAACTCCATGTCATTCAATCAATTGAGACCCCCTCACCCATTATTCATCCTGACATCCAGTTTCTCCTCTTCAAACACCGATTTGTTTTTGACAATCCCCAAGGGATTCTTCCTTCCTATGGAACCTATGATCGTTCCATCCTACTTGTCCCTAGTTTTCTTCCTCCCAATGTTCTCCCTTATCATCACCCCATTTCCCAAAAAAATGAAATTGAGAAAATTGTTCAGGAATTGCTAGTGGTGGGTGTCATCTATCCTAGTACCATCCCTTACTCTTCTCCCATCATCATGGTACTTAATATATAATGTATCTAGTGCATGTACCTTTATTTCTTATCCCTAAAAAAAATTATCGTCAAAGATAAATTTCTCATTACTATCATTGAGTGATATTTTTGATGAACTGAGTGGTGCTCACTTATTTACCAAACTTGATCTACATTTTGGCTACCACCAAATACATATGAAAGAGGCCAATATTCCTAAAACTATCTATCAAACTCATGAAGGTAATTATTAGTTCTTGGTCATGCCCTTTGGCCAGTGTAACACACCCTCCACTTTCTAAAACATCATGAATAATGTCTTCTTCCCTTTCCTCCATCCATTTGTACTAGTTTTCTTCGATGATATCCTCATTTATACTAAAACTTGGAAAGCCCGCATGACCCATGGGGATCAAGTCAAGTACATTTATTGTCTTAGCAAAAACTCTTTCTCAAGAGTCTAAATGTGATTTTGGAGATCCTAAAGTCAAATACTTGGGCCATATTTTTGACAAGGATGGTGTCTATGTGGATCCTAAAAAAAAGAAGCTATGAAGGATTGGCTCTGTCCTAAAACTCTTAAAAGTTTCAGAGGTTTTCTGGGTCTAACTGGATATTATCACAAGTTTGTTCAAAACTATGGAAAATTACAACCCCCCTCACTGCTCTCCTTAAAAAGAATGCTTTTAGTTAGACTCCATTCGTCAATCAATCCTTCCAAGTATTGAAATAGGTTATGTGTACGACTCTTGTTTTGGAACTTCCTAACTTCACAAAGAATTTTTTTCTGGAATGTGATGCTTCTGGGAAAGGCATTGGGGTCATTCTCATGCAAGATGGAAGACCTTTGGATTTCAATAGAAAACAATACTTTGAGAGACACTTGGGTAAATCCACCTATGAAAAGGTAATGTTGGCTATTCTGCATGCAATGGATATCTAACGTTCTTACTTGTTGGGGAAGCACTTCAAAATTAAAATTGATCATCATAGCCTCAAATATTTTTTGGAACAAAGAATTCCATCCCTTGAGCAACATAAATGGTTAACAAATTGTTATGGAAATCTAAGTCCTGTGGCTTTGGGTCATGGGCCACAACAAAGTAGTGCGCTATAATACTTCTCTCAAACTTTAATTAAGCATTTAATTGAAAGTAACTACCTACAATAACTAACTTTCTAAATAAATGAAAGAGAACATACCTAGAACCTATCATTTGAATTTGATCCCGCTTGAGGGCTTCCGCTCCAAAACTCCTTCACATCGATCTTATGAAATTCCTACAAACAAAGAAGTATGCAACTGCAAGAAAGTAGTTATCCACTAACTAACTAAATATAATCAATTCACTTTCTACGTTAGATTGAAAATAATATACAAATAACCTCACTAGAAACATGAATTAGCAAAGAGAAGTGGATGAGGATGAGAGTTCTTTTATTAATAAAAGCAAAAGGGGTTGGTTACAACCTCTAACTATTGTGGCATGATACTAGAACCAGGCTCCAAGTTACTCTACCCAAGGCTTGAGATTGAAAGCACTACCTCTGAAGTTTTATGATCCAACAGGTCCAAGAAAGCAATGGATTTTTTTATGAAGAGATAAATGGAAACACAAATCCTAAAAGAAAGGTTTTTCAGGGGGGAAGACAATCTCAGAAAAATAGGGAAACATGGGATTGTAGGGCTATGAGGAAACTATCAGCATAAGGATGCATCTCTTTTATATCATTTTCCTCAATCCCAAGTCTCTCTTTTGTACTCCCTTTTGATAGTTGGAGTAGTTATAAATGGGATATAGGAGGTTGAGACCCTAGGGAACCCATGAAATCCACCCAAAATGTCGAGATTTTGTTTTGAGACAATTAAACATGTATGTGGGTTGCTGACTAGCAAGAAGCATATGTATGTGGTATGTTTTAAGGACATTCATGTACATCCTAGAAAAATGGGATTTTTAAATATGTTTTTAGGGAGGAAAATGGGGATTTGGCTCCTGCAAACATGGAAACATATGTAACTGAGGCCAATGAGTCATCATGAGCATATATGGTGTCAAATGACGCTATAAAATATGCCCCTTAATGTGTGAGGTTAAAAGAGAAAATGATGGATGAAGTACATTACAAATAGTCATGAGAATATGGAGGGGTCATTTGGTGGGAGTAGTTGAAGACCAGTCCCAAAAGAATACCTACAAAAGAAACAGGTAAGATACTCTCTTCTCAAGGTGGGGATTCCCATGCTTGAGTGCGATGTAAGAATGGCCACCAAATCAAGTACACTACAGATCCATGAGTAATGAAATCATAAGTGATGTCCATGTCCATGAAAACTATACACAGTGGATGCATGTGATATATAGAAGTAGAAATCATGGCCACAAGAAAATACACAGTGAATCCATGCCAAAATGTAGATCATAGCCATGAATCAATACACAATGGAGTTATGGCTCATAATCAAATAGAAGATATATGGAAACAATGGAGTGAACAAAATGATCCTCTGCAAGTGCCAATGTTAAAGAGGGTGGTGCAATCGATACAAGTCGGGTAGGAGCATAAAACATGTGAATTGATTATATTTAGTTAGTTATCAGATAACTACTTTCTTGCAATTCCATTATTCTTTGTTTGGAGGACTTTCATAATATCATTGTGAAGGAGTTCTGGAGCAAAATCCCTCAAGCAAGATCAAATTCAAATGATAGGTTCCATGTATGTTCTCTTTCCTTTCTTCTGAAAGTTAGTTACTTTAGGTTGTTACTTTCAATTAACTGCTTAATTAAACTTTGAGAGAAGGCTTTTAGGGCATTTCTCTATTGTGGCCTGTGACCCAAAGCCATAGGACTTATATTTTCATAACAAAATTGGTGACTCCACAGAGGAAATGATGTAACTAAGGCTAATGAGTCGTCATGAGCATATATGGTGTCAAATGACACTATAACACCAATATATTCGACTATGATTACGAGGTCATTTACAAGAAGGGGAAATAAAATGCGGTTATTGATTCTCTTTCAAGGGAATATGAAGAAAACATGTGCCTTTTTTGCATCTTTCATCATAGCAGATTGGTTAAAAGTTCTCCAAGAATGGTTCCAAGATCCCAAACTTTCTCTCTTGATCCATCAATTGCAACAATTTCCTCGAGCATCTTCAAGATACTCTTGGCACAATGAGGAGATTTATTATAAAGGTCGTCTGTATTTAAGTAAACAATATCACCTTGAATCCACTGTGCTCTTTGAACTTCATGCTTTACCAACAACTAGACATTCAAGTTTTTACAAAACATATGAAAGGATAAAACATTATGTTTTCTGGGAAGGAATGGCATCCACACTTTTGTGGCCAAATTTGATACTTGTAAATGCAATAAGAGAGAAAAATTCTAAACTCTAAGAACACTCCAACCTCTCTCTATTCCACATGCTATATGGATGGATATTTCTATAGACTTCATTATCAGATTATCTAAATCTAGTAATAAATCAATCATCATGGTTGTCATCCATCACCTTTCCAAATATGCTCATATATGTTCCCCCCAACAACCATTCATAAAATCCATAGTGGTTCAAATTTTCATGGATAATATCTTCAAACTTCATGGAATTCTCCACTCTATTGTCTCCAACCGTGATCCAAAATTTACCCAATAGTTCAAGCTCCAAGGAACCCAATTTCATCTCAGCATGGTCTATCATTTTTAGACTAATGGTCAAATTAAAGCTGTCATTAAGTGCTTCAAAACATATTTGTGGTGTTTCACATAAGATAGACAAATGCAATGGGATCAGTGGTTATGACTAACTTAATGGCGATACAACACATCTTATCATTTTGTCACTCACATGACTCCTTTGAGGTGGTCTATGATCAAAAGCCACCTTATATATTCTCCTACATGCCCACTGTCTCCAAGGCATTGACAACACCCTTACAATTCGAGTTACCATTCTCCATACCCTTAAAAATAATTTGGTCATGGCTTAGAATCACATGAGGCAACAAGTCGATTAGGGTCGTTTAGAACGCCAATTTGTTGAAGGGGACTAGGTGTTTCTTTTTTCTGCAACCTTAGAAGAAAACATCCCTCAAAGAAGATCAATGTCAGAAACTTTCTCTCAAATTTTATGGACTTTATACAGTTCTCAAGCGTGTGGGACCTCTAGCCTACAAATCATCTCTTTGCAATCACTCCAAGCTCCATCCTATTTTCCATGTTTCTTACTTAAAGAAAGTGATTGGAACTAAGTGTGAGACTCAAACTAGTCTCCTCGAATTGGAAGAAGAATACTCCATTTGGTTGCAGTTCCAAACAATCTTGGACGAATGCGAGTGTCGTCTCCATCAACGCACAATCAAGGATTTTTTAGTTCAATGGAAGGATACACAATCAAAGGATGCCACATGGGAGTCAATTGTTATTTTGCAACAATTTCCCCATCTCAAGCTTTAAGGGCAAGGTTGGTTTTTGAAGGGGGAGGGCATGTTAGGGTTCTAACCTCCCTAACCCCTCAAGTGGATCTAGCATAATATGTTTTTCTATGTAACAGAGACCGACAATAGTAAATAAGGCCTATGCAATAATGTAAACATGTCTAATGTAAGAAGACTTAAGAAGACATGTCTCGACTACAAATTAAGAAGACTTAAGAGGCAAGTGAACTTGGCTATTGAGATAATAAAGGTATCATTTATGGAATCAATTGTGTCATTCTACTCTCACTTTTGCTCTTTCCGTTAACAATTGTTATAACAAACTTATTTATGCTCAAGATTTTAGAAGAAGAGTCGTATGATAACAAATAACATCGATGCTTAATCCCATACATAAAACCAAATACTATCCCCAATTACAATTTAACCTTGTACTCCAAAAAAATCCATTATATATATAACAATA
>CBVK0102986029.1:0-14798 GCA_900067695.1 Picea abies
AGTACACCATATCATCCTCAAGCAAATGGAACAATGGAAGCCTTTAACAAGATCCTCCACAAGACACTGACAAATATCTGCAATGTTAATAGGGATGTTTGGGACTTGAAGATACCAGCATTACTATGGGCATACAGGACCACATGCAAAAAATTGATAGGAAAGACACCATTTAGATTAGTGTATGGACAAGAAGCAGTGATACCATTAGAGTTTTTGGTACCTAGTTTGTGTGTAGCAACAATTACCAACATGACAGAGCGAGGCACAGTACAGGAAAGACTAAGTCAACTAATGATCATGGAGGAAGATATGATTCTACCAGGGTTTCACGAAGAAGTAAAGAAAGTAAGGGACAAATATTGGCATGATAGACATATCAAGAAGAAAAATTTCAAGGAGGGAGACTTAGTCTTGGTATATGACAGTAAATCTCTTCAACACCCACAAAAAATATGGATGCATTGGTTGGGACCATACAAAGTAAAGACTGTCTCATATGGGGGAGATATACATTTGAAGGATTTTGGAGGAATAGAACTCAGAGGGATGATCATTGGGAGTCAACTGAAGTTGTATAGGGACATTCAACCTCCTAGTACTTGAAAAAAAAAAAGATATAGCGCAACAACATAGGGATCACCACATCGGACATCAAAAGATAGCAACAAAGGGCTATCACATTGAAAAGATAATGTTCACATGCACTCAGAAATGTTAGCACGATGGAGAAAGTACCAATGTTCACTAAAAGGAAAAAACAATGTAAATGGCAGGTACGAAAAAATAGGCGCCAATGGATGAAGGCTATCAAAATTGAATGATAAGAATGATTGATGGGACATCGCATTAATCATGCCAAATGAAGACAACAAGGGAATTCAATGGAAAGTAAGCGGGAAGCACCAGTTCATTCAAAAAAAAAATTGGGTAACATCTCCTAGAAGTTTCACAGGATTCCTATATAAGGTAAGCACATGGGGATCGGAAGGGTTATTTTGAAATTGAGAAAATCACATAGAGACCAAGTATATAGAGAAGAGAGAAATTTTGCAGAAGTTACAGAGAAAACTAATCTTGCCAAAGAAATGTTTTACCACAATGGCACCACCCAAGATGGGAGTTCCAAGCCATGCCTGCAGATGACCTTGAAGGAACCTTAGAGCACCTCAGTAGCCATAGGTAAGAGAACAACAACCACCTCGGCCTAATGAATTTTTAAACTTGGAAAAAATCTCGTCGCCCAATATGGAACTAGGAATCTCCACACCATTGGTGGAGGAAACCCAAAAAAACACCATTAGGCATGGATATCGATATGCTGGACGTAGGACATATCCAGCATACCTAGGATGTAGGAAATCCTTCACGCCCTAAAAATCTTGAAGAAGGCCTGAGGGTTAATGGGATGGTTTTGGACCAAACAGAAATGGTTGCACTAGAAAGGTCACACACAGTCGTGTCGGAGCAGCCACAGTAGGGCATAGTAGAATATGTCACCATCTTGGAAGAGGCATATGCAGAAGAGAGAACAATGGATTCTGGAACCTTGAGTCAGCCACCACAGTGGAGGGGAAAGAAACCAGTAGCAAGATCACCACGAAAGAAGGTTTCCACAACAATAGTCTTACTACGCATTCTGGAAGGGGTGAGTGTCGCGGCTAACCTATTAGGCCACATCAAAAAACTACAGTACTTAGATCACGATGTGACTGACACAAACAAGTTTACAGAGTTTTCAAAGAAAGTTTACCTAGATACTGTGGGTATATGACATTTCATCAAACAAATTAACCAACCAAAGCAATGGAAGTTAGATTGGCTAAAACCGAGATTCTAGGCGTGTCGAAGATCCTGCACTATGGAAGGGGTCGAGATGTAAGCAATCACGTTAATCAGTTGATGGCAGTTACCCACGGAGGATACCTATGGGTGGAAGAGCTCGTACGGAGGATACCTATGGGTGGAAGAGCTCGTCTCGATAGACGTAGAGCTCTTACTTATATTACATGGCTTCCATCTCGAGGGGAGACACCTGCACAGTTCCTTGATGACAAAACGAAGGAAAAGGCACTAGCTGAGAAATGAAGAAGACGTATGGTACAGAAAGAGGCTCACGTGGAATCATAATTAAGCGCATTAGTGATTTTGCAACAAGGATGGCCACAAAAAACATGGTGTGCAAGTTACTCAGGAAGTGTCACAAGGAGGAAGTCCCTGTTGAGGTCATCGCAACTACAACACAGTATGCGGAGGGCGTTGTACTTAGTTGGGCCCTGTACTTGTTAAATTTGTTCCTGGAAGACTACAAGGATGCACAGGACCTGGGGACAAAATTTCACTATTCTTGGCTACTCATTCGGATCGCCTTGGTCGGATGGAGGGAGATTAAGTATACATACTTTTCTGATAGATCCACTCATTGCCACGTATCATGATACCAATCATTGGGTATCACTTCAGACCCTAAAAACAAAGTGTGAATGCAGGCATGTTCGGAGGGTATTACAACAACCTAAAGGAGAGAATTTCCAACACTTGGCGGATTACGCCAGAAGTGGTCGCGTAATATAAGGGCATAGCCAAATTTAAAGTGACCAGGCATGCAGTATGGATCCAATAATGGAAGTATCCTTAGAAGGAATGGATACAATTGCAATACTACGTCAAGGAAGAGGATGTATAAATGGACATCAAGGATTGGCATGATGAATGGAGGGTTCTAGACCTAATCAAGAGATGTTTGTGGATAAGGAGGTTGATGTAGGGCAATAACAGACACCTGCAGGACACAAAATGATGCCCAAGAAGCCAAAGTCATGTTAGAACCCAATGAAACAAAAGAAAGGGGGTGCGTCCAAGAAAGGTACCCAAGCGGGGAAGAATAATAACACCTAGGCATTGCAAGAATAGGAAAAAGAGACCAAAACAACATAGGGGACCACATCAAGTGCTTCTCAATAGGAGAAAGGCCAGACCAAGAGACCAATCATACAAATGGGGGGTGTGCGCAAGAAAACTAAGGCACACACCACACCACCAGAATACACAATCACTAAGGAAGACGTGGACCTTGAGGCCCAAATGGTCCAGGACTGAACAACGGAGGATTTTGATGAAGCCCAATGCCAAAGGGACAACATTCATGATGAGATTGACAACATGAGGAATCTCCTCGAGCATATCAGAGAAATGCAGAGGGTTGAATGAGGAATAGAACCAGTCCTCGTACCATCATAGGAAGGAGCCAAGGCTAGGTCGAGTGAGCAGTATAGGATCTAGACGACAATGCAGTCAAGCTCGACATTATGCGTTACACCTAGCATGTTGTGCATGGATGAAATTGTGGGCCAGACACCATTGAATGATGTGTAACAAATAAAGTTGGTAATGGGGTGGATACCAACCAAGGCATTATACAAACTTCAATTTAGTGTCACGTAGGAGGTACAGTCACGCGCATGCATGGACATAGGCTACAACAAAATTGCAACACATGAAGGAAAACAAAGAAGGATTGGAATTGGTGCTAGAGAAGGTCAATATTGAGACCAAAGATGAGAAATATCATGCAGATAGACTTGAGTAGGGATTGTATGTAGCCTATGACAAAATTCCAAAGAGCGCACAGACAACAGAGCTCACAAAGACACAAAAAATTGATCATATTGTGCATACAATCAATCAATACAGGTAGGAAATTGAGAACCTCCAGGAAACAATCATCCCTACCACTCCCCCAAAGGTGAAGGAGAAAAGGAAGTAGGAATCAACAGGGCATATGGAGGATATGGAACGACAAGTCAGTGCATTTGTCGACTTCTTCGATAAAGAAACACAACTATGGAAAAAGTTGGAGGAGGATCAACAGGTCCAGTAGTGGGACTAGGAAGAGGATAAGATAAGCGCATCTATCCAGGACCTCAAGTAAAGGAAAAATAAGATGAAAATCATTGAGCTCCTCAAAGGAGGATAGGATATGAATAAGCTACAGACAGAACTCAAAGTCTCACAAACAAAGAAGAAGGATCGACAAGCTCAAATGGAACCTCTCCAAGAGCGAGTAGCAGAGGTCATTGCATAGGAAGAAGAGGCAAAGAAGAACATGGCACAAACTTAGGCAGAGTGCACAAAATGGATCAACGAGGAGATTACATCGCAAGTGTTGGATGCACTTAGAGAAAATACATGTAGGCTCAAACACAAGTAAGGGAAATCAAAGAGAAGTTCCATGTTCTTCCAGGAGCTGTTGAAGAAGCACACAAAGTTTAGTTGGCTTAGGAAAAGCCACATGTCAGTGTTGGGGGTGTGTTGGATGCTGGCCTAGTCAGGAGAAAAGGTTATTTTGGGAAGAGAAGCACGCAAGGAGGAAAGGACATCTAGAAGGAAAAGAAACACATGTAAGGGAACAAGGTGAGGTGCACATGAAAGGAAGACCTAAAAATGCTAGGGTTAGGATTTTTTTAATGTATTGTAATGGATGATGAGCTAAGAATATAAATAGATAGTACTTAGAAGGAGAAAAGGGGATACACACAAAGAGAAGAGAGAGATCGGATGAGAGGGGGGTTGGCCGAGGAGGAGGAAGTTGTAAGAACTGTACTACTTAGTAAGATGGTGAGCTAGGTAGGCAGTGAGTGACTT
The DNA here is from genome assembly GCA_900067695.1 of Picea abies. NCBI lineage: Eukaryota > Viridiplantae > Streptophyta > Pinopsida > Pinales > Pinaceae > Picea > Picea abies. Next base: position 4,645 of record CBVK0102986029.1, read on the forward strand.
GATCCCGAGGGTTAGATAACAGGCTAAGGATCCTGGTGCAATCTAGTGAGCCTCACAGGGATTGAGGAGCTTGTGGGAGAGAGTAATACCTAAGATTGTAAACATGTGTGGCATGACATATCATTGAACCATAATAAAATCTTGAGAGCCAGATATTTGTGGACGTAGCCCAGGAGGGGTTGAACCATGGTAACACCTGTGTTATGTTAATGAATGTATGTGTATATATGGATGATTAATTGTTAAATGTTAGATGAATGAATTAACTAGTTAGATATGGTATTCCACATGCATGAATAGAGTGAATGCTATAATTAGATGTTAGAGTGAATGAATAAATATTACAGAGTACAACCATAGATATCAACTCATTCTCGGGTTTCAAGCACCTGAATATTGCAACCACCCATAGAGCTATCTCAGGTGAGACTATGCAGTACACTCTATGTCCTACATTTCTTTCTGGTCTACTAGAGGGGCCGATAGTTTTAAAGGGATTTTGTTTGAAGCTTATCAATTCTAAACCAAGGTCAATCTATGTTAGTAAGGTAAGATCACAATAACCCATAAAGAATCCTAAAAAGAAAAGACAAAGACCAATAAAGGGTTAGAAACCAACACTAACATATATTGACCCTGGTTCAGAATTGATAAGATCCCAACAAAATCCCTCTAAAATTATCGACCCCTCTAGTAGACCAAAAGGAAACACAACACACAGAGTGTACTACACAGTCTCACTTGAGATAGCTCTATGGGTGGCTGAAATAATCAGGTTCTTGCAACCTAGGAAAGAGTGGATATATGTGGTTGTACTCTGTATTATTTATTCATTTAGTCTAACATCTAATTATAGAAGTCACTCTATTCATGCATATGGAATACTAGATCTAACTAGTTAATTTATTCATCTAACACTCAACAACTAATCAGCCATAAAGACATATACATTCATTCACATAACACAGGTATTATTGTGGTTCACCCCCTCTTGGGATATGTCCACAAAGATCTATCTCTCAATATTTTATTATGGTTCAATGATATGCCACGTTGTGCATTTTTACAATCTTAGGTCTTACTCTCTCCCACATGTTCCTCGATCCCTGTGAGGCTGACTAGATTGCATCAGACTCCTCATCCTGCGATCTAATCCTTGGTATCATGTCACTCACTTCCTCCCTAGATCACCAACTTACTGAGTAATATAGTTCTTACAACTTCCTCCTCCTTGTAAGTCCCCCATCTCATCTGATCTCTCTCTTCTCTATGTGTGTATTCCCCTTTATCCCTCTAGTACTACCAATTTATATTATTGTCTCATCAACTATTACAATACATTATAAAATCCATAACCCTAGTGTCGTTAGGTCTTCCTTGCATGTGCGGCTCACCTGCTTCCCTTACACGTGATGCTTTTCCTTCCAGCTGTCCTTTCCTCCTTGTGTGATTCTCTTCCCAAAATATCCTTTTCTCTTGACTAGGCCTGCATCCAACACCATTAAAAAAAATATATCCACCTCAGTGAAAAGACTCACCTCCTATACGCATAGCAAAAATTCTTAGTGCTTAGCGTGCCACATGTCAATCAAAAAGTTTAGTAAATCCTCCTGTGACTGCCAAGGCACACACTCAAATAAATTCATTAGGACAAAAGTTTCCAACTAAAGTTGGATCCCAACATCCCCCTCACATTCGTCTGGAGGGTTTCCTAATCCTTCTCCCTCCACTTGATTGACATACACTTATATCTCTTGAAAAACCCACACCATATAAAACAAATCAATATTAGATAAACTTCATTAGGAGAAAATCATCAAAAAAATCCATGTCAAGTTATTAATGCAATTGTCATCTAAAATAGTTGCGTTGATTAGCACAACTGTTTTATAAAAAGTCATGTTGATCAACTTGTCTATACACTACATATTCGCATTGATATCATTATTGTTTTGATCCTAATAGTTGCATTGATCGATGTGACTATCCTTTGAACAATTGCAAAGATTAGTGTGACTTTTATTTTGATAATTGTGCTAATCCACATAGGGGACAGTCTAATAGATGCACCAACATTGGTGTGAATATATAGTTGTCTCCCATTCCATACAATGTGATCAATCTATTCATACCCACACTATTCAACACCAGTATATCTCGATCAACTCCCATATTGTTGTCCCTTTTTTCACACAAATAGGGTCGTATGGCCATCCATACAACCCAAAACAAAAAATGAAAAATTTTCAAAAATAACATGAGGGAAAGGCCTCTTATAGGGCTCTCTCACAAATCCAAATTGATCTCTCATGGTATCCCAAATGAACTCAATCGCATTCACCATATCATCTGAGCCATGTCACCATAGGTACAAATGAGGTGGTGTAATGGACACCATGACCATTTATACACCCGAAGCCTAAACTTCCAATCACCCATACAATATCCTAGGAGCTTTGTTTCTCAAACCGTTCCCACTAGCATGATAATTGTCCTCCATTGAAAATAATTCTATTGTATTTTCCCAATTTACACATTATTCCTAGTGGCCAATCACTGAGCTCCCAGACACATGTACACTTTTTTATTGTACATTTTATCAAATTTCCACAGCATATTCCTAGTTAAACAAATATTTTTCACTTTCCAGGTATTTTATGTTCTATGCAGGTTATTATCCACAAGCTCAGAATTCAAGCCATATCGTCATCTCATTCTCCCTTAGTGTATATGTTCTCAAAATGGCATGTAATGAACCCCTCTATGAACAATTTCATTTCCCAGAATCACCCCCCAACATTTACCTCTAAATCCCCCAACACCTGGTGCTAAAGTACCTTCACCTCATTTTCATCCTAGTACTATCGACCAATAGTCTTCTCACTTTCACGAGTTGTCTCACATATATTTTACCCCAGGAAAATCGACGTTCATTATATTTTCACCCCATAGGAATGAGAGTCTAGATAGTTTTAATTTCAAAGAATGAACCTTATACTTCTTCTCATCGTATTTATATCCTTCCCATTATGGACTCCCAGACCATATCATGCATCAATTGCTTTTCTTGAATGTACCGCCACATTTTCAACGGCCCCTCATCTAATACAATACCAGTTTCCCATAAGCAGATCAACCATTCATCCATTCACCTAATAAAAAAACCCAACCATGGGGCCCCCACCCTCTATTAGTTGTGCTCAAACACTTGTTCCCCAAGCAGGCCAAGCCATCTTTCACTGGGGCACCTTTTTCTATATTTTCATATTCAACCCAAATAATTTTTTATCATTTGGTAAATGTATAAAGTACCTTTTGATTTCCTGCACCATCACATTCGATGGTCCCTTTTTCCTAGCGAAAACCCCCATCACCCTTTGTTGGGGAATTTATCTTCCAAACCCATGTCTGTAAAAATTCTTCCCACTAGCCAAACCTTGAGTATCCCAGAATACTCTATCCTATATCTCTAATTTTTTACCTATTAACCCCCTTTTTTTTCAGCCCCATCAATTATCACAACTTATCCCAATATTTGGTTGTCCCTATGACACCAAATTACATTTCATGGTTATTACCATACCCCGCCATCATTAATTCCCCAACCAAGGGGATTTTTTTAGTCTCATGCATCCATGAACTCATCCATTTTACCAATCAGTCAACCTCATTACAAGTCAATACCTGATACCATCTTTGATCAATCAATTTCAAGGATCACTTTGCTTCTTGCAGTCATGGCTCCCTACCTATCAACATTGTCACAAGTTTCAAGGAAGGTCGCAGTATCTTGGCTCTCATTAAACTACAAATGTATATTCTGGGATAGAACAATATATTCATCATTTCTTTTTTATTCCGTTGAACCCCATAATATTTGACATCAACACAGTTTCATTTTTTATTCCGTTGAACCCCATAATATTTGACATCAACACAGTTTCATATTATGGTGGGTCTTACTATACGACAATTGCAGTTCTCAACACCAGCCAAAGCTATCTAAATTTGGCAGGCCATCAATACCTATGTTTCATGTATATTTATCATGGTTTTTCACTCCAATATGCAGGGAAGGTTCCCAAGTCATAACCTTCATTTTCCATTACCGATGCCTCCGAGGGCATTGCAGATCTCCACTTCTTTGAAGATTTTAGTTACAGTTACAAATTTTTGGTTTTATGGTATGATAATGGGGCATGCCTACCTCATTTGTATAAATATAGTTATTATTTTTAGGTAAATATGTTTATGAATGGGCCTCCCCTCTCCCCTCCGATGGATCATCCTTACAGTTCCCTTCCAATCTTCTTCCATTTCTTTATAAGAAGTTATTACACCAATCAAAAGAAGCAATGATGTATTTCAGTTATATGTTTTCTCCTAACCTCACACATTAGGGGTCATATGTTATCAACTAATAATTTCTCAACAAGCTACACAGGTTATCATCAAATAACTCATCAGTACAACACACCAAACAACATACTCTTTTCATTAACAGGTTCCACTAAGCAAAGAAAAAAAACTATGAGAAGTGGGTTCCTAAATTTTGGCGTGGGCTATCATAGATATTTTTTCACTATTATCGCATGGAAGAATGGGTTAACAAACAAAAATATGCGCCATTAGCATAGTCAACACAACTATCATAAAAAATACCCACTCAACGCAACTATCCTAATTAATTACATTTATCTCATTTCTTTTATAGAAAACTATTAGATATGTTGTTATACTAAGAATTCTTCAATTGTATGTATGCTCTTCATGGTTAAGAAACACCAATCCCATTTCTTCATCTCAGACCCCTACACTTCTCTTGTAGTGAAAATTTTGACTCTATTAAATGCACCATATAGGATCCCAAGCAAAAGTAACAAATGAAGCATAAGACTCATCTCACTTTCTAGTTAAAGCATAGACATTCGACAATGACATTTCTAGATGCAATGTTTCTAGGTTTTGAATAAAAATGATTCACTTTTGTTCATTATGTTAACATTATTTTTTTATGAACTTTGTGCACACTATGAAATGAACTCCACATGGTAGTACAAATAGGACAATATTTATTTTTTGAAAAAAACATAAAATTTGATTCATCAACATTATGTCATTGTTTCTAATGTTTATAAAACATCGATAATATGACTTATACATTGATACATGTAAGTTAATCTATGGAATTTAGTTCATTGAGTTTACATATGTCATGTACATTAAATGCCAATATGTGTGGACATGTAATGTGTCACATCAACACATGTCAATGCCATTTCTACCATGTTCCACATGCTAACATGGAACCTACCATATGGTAGGTGAGATGTGACACATAGTCACATTCTCACCTTGATTTTCATTTCATGTATATTAATGTATGTCTATACATTTTTAAACTTTTAGTTTAATCTCTCTTAATTGAAGTTTATGGAAAATAAATCAAGAACATAGAACGCCTTTTTGGTGTCACTTTTATTAGGTGATGATACTTATGTCATTACAATATCACTCTAGCATTGATTAATTGATTCCTACCCTTGCATATATGGGAATACCAACCAGGAATGCATAGTTCCAACCTTAATTATATATCATAGCTCACACATCCTCCCTTCTATGCATATATATGTTGGGTATACCAACGATCTTCTTCTCTAGAAACTATTCCAAATGAGATTTATCTCCTTTTGTAATCATATGGATAGGGGAAAATGAGTTCAATTTGGTTCTATTGAATGGAAGGGTAGAGGTTTTCATTGTTTAGTAGGCTTCCACATAATTACGATAGAAAAGTGGATAGATCCATGATATGATCATAAGTAATGGAAATGTGCATGAATAACAAGATATGCATAGTAGATTCATGTAAGCATATGCATGATATCGAAGATAGCTTTGAAGATCGGTCATATTTTTTGAATGGATCAAATTATGCAGTATGGGATCCAGATATGGAAACTCTGTTAAAAAGTAAGGGACTACAGCAATGTACCAAAGTCGTAATCTAAGATCCAATAAATGATTTGGAAAAATTTTCCATTGATAGAAATAAGGATGAGGATGTAGGGGTCATCACAACCTACATCACTTGAAAAATTCATTTTCATCTCAATGGACTTAACTATCCACATCTATTCTAGAAGAAGATGAAGACCATGTTCGACCCATTCAACAAAATCCAAGTCATGCAAATGGAGAAAGAAGTGATCTCTCTCGATCCTTATTCCTTTGAAAGAATTGAGGACTATTTCACATGTGTTAAAGAAATTCAGTTGAATTTGAGTAAATTTCGAGAAACCTACAAGAAGAAGGATGGAAAACTCATTGAGATTGTTCTAATAAATTTTAGAACACAATTTTATTTGTTTGTATCGACCTTTCACACCAACTAGAATGAATGCAAGAAACATGGTAAGGACTACTCCTTTGAGTTTTTTGTGAAATTTTGATTATTTATCAAGATAGATTGCTTGAAGAAGGAAATCTTGGTGGTAAGAACCATGCCCACTTTCTCAAGGGAAAGGGAAAGATGGATTCCAGGAAAAGAGTATAGAGTAATGACTCTGCACAAAAACCTAGATATATTAATCAGGGACCCCACATACAACAACAAGAAAATCAAAAGAATAAAACATGTCAATACTATGGAAATACTGGACATGTCAAGAAGAAATGTTTCAAGAAGCGAGATAATTTGGAGGATAAGGTTAAGAGGATTGAAGGAGATGTGTCGATTGTTCGCAAAACCACTAATAATTTCATCTTCCAATTCAGGAATTCCCAGGCCTTGATGTCTCATGCTATGCAGAATGAATGGGTTGTCGACTCTAAGTGCACTCATCACATGGAGAAAGATTCCACTTTATTCATGAGACTGAATAAAGAAAAACAAAGTAGAACCTATGTTGTTGATGATTTTTTTTTTAATGTTGTTGGTCAGGGTGACATATCTTTTTGACATAGTAAAATTGTCGACATCTATCATGTACCAAATCTTGATGCCAATCTATTGTCTATTTCTGAGTTGAATAAGACCGATAATATTGTGGAATTATGGCGAGATCGGTTATATGTTTTGGATTTGAAGAAAGGGAAGTCAATTGTCGCTGATGAGATTCCAGACTTGACGAAAAAATTATACAAGTTCCATGACTCGACTCAACTTGAATCTGAACCAACTACACTTATTTCTCACACTAATGAGAGAAGTTAAATTTGGCATGAGTGACCCAGACATCTAAATATTTGAAGTTTATAGGCACTTGAAACTTAGAACATGGTTGTTGGTTTATTGAAGGTGTTTCCTCTTGAAGGTGTATGTAAGGGTTGCGTACCTGGGAAGCATCATCATGCACCTTTCAATTCTAGAAAAGAGTGGCAAGCACAAATCCTACTAGAATTGGTTCACAGTGATGTTGCTTCTATCAACTTACCTTCATTAGCAGGTGCAAGGTACATTTTGTCTTTTATTAATGATTTCTCTTGTTTCGCATGGGCATTTTTCCTAAAGGATAAAAATCTTGTCTTTGAGAAGTTCAAATAATTTCAAGACTTTGCTAAAAATCAATGTGGTCGACCCATTAAGTTCTTGAGATCTGAAAATGGTGGTGATTATGTCAATCGACCCTTTGAAGAATACCTACTTTGATCTAGTATTTCCTGGAAGAGGTTGGTTCCTCACACACCTCAACATAATAGAGTTGGAGAACACAAGAATCAGACATTAGTCGAAATGGATAGATGTCTTTTGCAGGCTAAAGACCCTCCTCCTTGCTTCCATCTTGAAGTGGTGTATTGTGCCAATTATCTTCTCAATCACATCTCATCTCGAGTTATTCCTTCCATGACTCTAGTCGAATGATGGTATGGGAAGAAACCTTCTATTGGACACCTTTGTGTGATTGGATGTGTTTCCCGGGATCACATTCCTAATGAGTATAGAAATAAATTGGATGAAAAAATTCATTCTTGCATCATGATGGGATACTCTGAAGAGATGAAAACATATCGATTGTTTGATCCCATCTGACGATAGATTATTATATGATGTAATGTTTTTTTTTATGAGAATTCTTCAAGAGTCAATTTGTTGAATACCTCCTCTGGTTTGTTGCAGGATGCCCCCTTTGATGTTATTTGGGACATTGGTTCTCCTACTCCTCTCTTCAGTCCTTCGACTGGTCCATCAAATCTTGTGCCCATTTTGACTCGATCATCCATCTCTGAGTCAACTAGTCCAACATGTTACGTTTCAACTACTCCACAAATTGTAGAACCTCCAAATTTTGATCAACCTACTTAAATGAATCACATTTCACCTGTTTCTTTTCTAAAAATATGGGATACCAAGAAAATTGAAGTTGTTGGAGTTGATGTTGGAGATGAATCCTACAGACGACAGACCCAAAGTCAGATGCAACATGACAATTTTACCCTCATGAATCACATCCTTGAAACCTATGATCATGTTACCTACTTTTATGTCAAAGGATGACCCAAATGGGAACGGGACATGAAGACCAAGATTGATTCCTTGTTAAAGAATCAAACATAGGACTTAGTTCCCTGACCTCATGGAAATAACATTGTGAAGTTTCAATGGGTCTATAGGACTAAATTTACCTCTGACAGTGTTATTAAGTGACATAAATCATTCCTCGTCGTGAAGGTATTTCCCAACAAGAAGGCATCAACTACATTGAAACATTTTCCCATGTTGCAAAGATGAACTTAGTTTAATTAATTCTTTCCCTTGTTACTTGTTTTGGTCGACAAATTCATCATATGGATGTGAAAATTGCCTTTATTCACAACGTATTATCTGAAGAAATTTACATGTAACATCCAACCAGATTTGTGATGGATTCCAATCTAGTATGTCGACTCAAGAAGTCTCTTTATGGTTTGAAGTGCCTTTCTTTCTTTAGCTAGGATTCAAATAGTGTAAATCTGATCACAGTCTGTATATTCTCCACTCCAACAGAGACAACTTGATTGTTGTTGTATATGTTGATGACTTAATCATTAACGTAAATACAAATTTTCTCATCTTTAGATTGAAGAAATAACTTGTTGACTCCATTGACATGAAAGATCTTAGCACTCTGCATTTTTTTTTAGGTCCTAAAGTATTACCACTATGTGATGGTTTTTTCATTTCTCAGTCTAAATATGTAATGGATCTACTAACATGTTTTAATAGAGTTGATTTCGAGCCTTGTACCACTCCTTTTTAGTTTTGGGTGAATCTTACTAAAACCTGGAAAACACTTGTTGTCGATGTTACACTCTATAGACAATTGGTCGGTAGTATTATTCATCTTACTCATAGTCGACCTGATATCTCCTTTATTGCTATTTTTTTTTCTTGGTTCATGCAGGATCCCAGCGAAATTCACCATAAATAAATCAAATGCATTATTTTATATCTAAAGGGTACCACTCAATTTGGTATCAAATATTGTCGTGGTTTAGATTTTCTAGTCGGCTTCACCAACTCAGAATGGGATGGTGATGGAGATGAACATAAGTCCACTTATGGGTATGTGTTTTTATACACCATTTGAACTTTGGTGTGCTCATGCGAGAAACATAAGGTAGGTCTCTCTGCCAACTATAAAACAAAAATATTGTGGTGTTGTTCAAGAAGATATTGAAGAAGTTTGGATTCATCACCTTTTAGGAGAGCTTGGATTTCATGTTCAGACCTTGACTACAATATTCTATGATAATCAATGTGCCATATAGTTTTCTAACAATATTGTTTCTCACAATAAAATGAATCATGTTGAGCTTTTTGGATATATTACACACTCACCTATAATTATTTTCCTAAGTTTTACAGTCCAATGTTGAGAACAATTCCTTAGATGAGAATATTCTCTCTAGAGAAAATTTCCCTACAAAATAGGATGTTCCTCTTCAGTTCAGAGTCAGTTACACTTAGTTAGACTAGTAGAAGTCACTCATGCATGGAAACCTCGGTTTTATCACTAGGATTTGCATGTGTCTCTCTCACTTCCACATATGTGTCTCAGTCAATTGATGATTGCATGGATCAGTTAACTAGGAATAGGTGGGAGTTCACTCCGGTGTCTATTAGTGAGTGTCTAGATCTCTCTAGATCACTACTATGGCACATTAGTTAC
>CBVK0102986051.1:0-10926 GCA_900067695.1 Picea abies
CATAGTAAAGGAAATCAATGACAGTAAGGTCTCTAACAAACTTTCAGACTCAAGCTTTATAACAGAAGACTTAATTCCTTGAATCTTGAAACTATGCAAGGATAATTGTAAAAACAATTTTTATTTTTTTTGTGACATTTTTTGAGGTACATTACAAACTCCTTCATTGTCAACGACGACATCTCATAGTTCTTGCCTGTAAAAGTAGGAGGTTGCAGATTTGAAGTAGAATCAATATTTCACCTTTCAATGGAGTTTTTTCTCTTGAAATTGTTCTGATAGAACCTTATCTTGATCAATTTTCTTTTGATCAACCTGCTCTGATTCCATATCTAGGATCTACAACGCACAAGGAAAATATGAGCAGTGCAGTGAAAAAATACTACGCACCATAATCTTCATCATTGAACTCTCAGGACTTATCATGCAGTTCAAAAACTACACTATTTATTGTACTTTATGATATAAACACTTAATAGAATGGTTTATGGATGCAGAATAACAAAGTTCTATGCTTGGCGCATAAACTCAGAAATATACGAGAAATTTGTCAAGACACAAACCACTTGATATTAATAAGTTTAGCATAGCACACGAATACAAAATATAACAACTAAGATGAGATTCAGTTCCAATGGCTTCATTGAATTTTGGAGCTTACAATCATACACACATATCTTGTACTCTCAGAATTCTTTGACTAACTTTAATTGGTGTTTCTCCTCTTGACTATTCTTTATGTTCTTCTCTGCATCTTCTTGTCAACTAACTAAAGACTCAAACTTATATGGACTAGGAGTGAGACTTCTTGCATAAGTAAAATTGTCTCAACATTAAAGGCGACCATTAATATGACTGACTCTCAACTACTTAACTGGATTCGAGAAAGATAAGATCGGATCCAATAATTTAACTCCCCTACTTTCTGACTGATAAAACTGATCTTGTGTAAATGTAAAAGTAAACTAATGAACCAAAGCTGCAGAGTAACAAAATCGAGTGACAAATATTCTGACTAACTGACTAATCGAAAAAAATGTCTGACTCAAAAATTGGCGTAGACATGAGCTCATCGACTTGTAATTATTATTTCCAACATCAACATTGTGTTCTCGGTAATTTAAGAATCAAATCCAAATATGTCTTTCCCAAGCATCTTAGGGGTAAGAAATGTTGTATACAAATCATGTTGAGATAATTTATTCCCTTCTCCATCTAACAAACACTCCACTTTACAAATGTGCACACCAACTTCTTCAAATTCTATAAATCATTTCTTTCTTTTAACAAACTATGTGTTTTATCATGTTCGAACTGTCTTAATGAATGATCAAATGATTGATTTCTTCAATCTCCCTGAATAATATCTTTCTTCGACAAGCTCCGTGTTTAATCATTGATATCTTAATCAACGATTTAGCAACTCCTTGATCAACTCTTTAGTATGTATTTATGTTTCTTTGTGAGCTCATATATATTCTGATGAATTAATCCAAATGTTAAAATTTCTCATGTATTCCTTGATATAAGTGATAATCTCTATCACCTATGCGAATGATATTTTTGTATTAATACAAATTCTTAATATTCTTTGAAGCCCATTTTTTCTTTCTGTATTAATACAAATTCTTAATATTCTTTGAAGCCCATTTTTTCTTTCTTATTACTACCAAACTTAGTACTACTTATATTTAAAATTGAATGTTTAGCTCATCTTCACACATTTCAAATCCATCTAGTTTAGCTTTGCTTCATTATTATAAACTTATGCATGAGAATTTATTTTTGTAATGAACATCACATAGTTGTAGCTACATTATATTATGAAATTTAATAACTATATTATACCATGAAATTTAATATTATAAATAAAATAATGCCTTATTTTATTCTTTTACTATACTATATATTTTTTTTAGTATACTATGATCTTTATTTTAATGAATAGATAATCATAACTAACTTCAATAAAATAAAATAAAACACATTCATATTAAAAATATGAATATTTTATAAAACTTAAAAACTTTTATTTTAATGAATAGATAGTCATAACTAACTTCAATAAAATAAAATAAAACACATTCATATTAAAAATACATATTTTATAAAACTTAGAAACTTTTGATTAGAATCACGTTAAGAGAAAAAATATATATTTAATAAAACTAAAAAACTTTTAATTAAAAATATATTAAGATGAGATTTAGTAAGAAAATAAAAAACACATAAATTTCAAAATAAAATGGATATTTAATAAAATTGAAAAACATTTAATTAAAAACATGGAACCAAAAAATAATATTTAACAAAATTTAAAAACCTTTCATTAAAAACATGAGATTTAACAAAGGATCAAATTCGAACCTATTAAATTATTTAATGTAAAGTTTTTTCTTAGTGAACAGATATATGTTTTCATGAATTAATAAAACCATTGTTTCATGTTCATACACATCCTTAATTTTCTTAAGTCATTTGTTCCATTCTTAGTTATTTCTAAACTCAATTCCCTCTTATGGTGCGTTCTTGACGTTGTTATGGTGCGTTATTGACGTATTACACAGCCCGCTCTTCCCTTAAAAAAAAGTCTTCATCTCGTCTCTCGCGCTTTCAGGTAGTCATATCTTTGTGGATGTTTCAAGACAGCCAAAAACAAAACGAGGTTCTACTATACTCCTACTCCCAGGCAACTAATCCCTACGTAGTAATGCATCCTCAGATATTCCATCTTCTCGGGCTTTCTCCTCGGGGAGTCACACCTTTGATGTTGTTGTAAAGAATGCATGATCGGTTATACCCGACACCTCATTCCTACGTAGTAATGCATCCTCAGATATTCCATCTTCTTGGGCTTTCTCCTCGGGGAGTCACACCGTTGATGTTGTTGTAAAGGTTGCATGATCGGTTATATTGTACACCTCAGATATTTTTTTTCAAGTTGTAATCTTTATCATAGGGAAGTTGTATTCCCTAAATGTTTAGAAATCCGTGTTGATTCAGGCCTACATAGATTTGTAATTATGTAGCATGAACCCCTCTTTTGCAAAGAGTGGATGGAGCATCAAGTTGTGATTTAAGCTTCATCACGAGTCGAAGCAATTGAATCTCATAGTGAATCACCGTAGTATGATTAAGGAAGAGTTTAGTGTATTGATGAACCATGTAGGTGAAATGCATTCCCACAAAACTAGAGAGTATAGTGGATGAGATCCATGTATATGAGTAGATGATTTTTTTATACATGGACATCAATAATCAATGTGCAAGTACAAAAGGAACAAAAAAAAGATGAAAATTATAGCAAAGAAATCCCAAGCAAATGTGTGCAACGTAAATTAGTTTCTCCATCATGAAGGTTTGTGGTCACTCGAGACCATTTATTTGTGAGTTTCATGGTCATTTGTAACTATTTGAGCATTGTAAGTGTTGATGTATGTACAATTGAGACTAAGAGGGAGTGTTACAGATAATCTATGTTTGTCAACCTCACCTAGTCAACTCTAGATACAGTACACTTAGTCATTGTGTTTAATTTGATTGTACTACAGTTAGAAAGAGATCCATTGGGATCTTCAATGTATTCTTTGTATTCTATTTAATAGCTAGACTGGTATGGAAACCCCACATAGAATTTGTCCTACATTCCATTTATATTCTCCTCTCTCTACAGTTTTTCAATTAAGATGCTAGTATAGCTTTTGTAGAACTAACCATTTCCATATTATTCGTACATTCAACTATGAACACTTATGAAACAAGGAAAATAGTTACAAAGCAACTAGTCTCGACCGAGTTTGTATTTTAAGTAGAGTGTATTTACTAATAACTCATTAATTTTTGTATTTTAAGTAGAGTGTATTTACTAATAACTCATTAATTCCTCTTGAAATCTTCATCCCCATAGGTGATGGAGATGAATAACTTCTCTAGATAGAGTAGACAATTAATATTCTATGTGATTGTTCAATGCTTACAATTGTGAATGATTTAAAAGAATTATATAATTTTAAATTTAATTTGTAATATTGAAATGATAAAATTTAATTATTGAAATTGAATATTTTAAATTTTTAAATTTATTTTTTTTAAGAAAAATTCTAATGTAATCAATATTTAAGTTGAATTAGAACTACTGAATTTCAACAAAACTTTGTCAACAATTAGATAAGTATTTAATCCTTTTAGTTTGTCAATGTTTCACCTCTTCAACAAAAAAAGACTACTTAATCATTTTAGTTTATTAATGTTTCACCACTTTAAAAATAAATATATACTTAAAAAGTATGTCAAACTATTACAAAAAGCGACTGCTTAATCATTTTAGTTTATTAATGTTTCACCAATTTAAAAACAAATATATACTTAAAAAGTATGTCAAACTGATGTTTTCAAGTGTCAAAGTTGTAAACATTATAAATATGTCATCACTCTTCCCACCACTTTTAAATATAGCTTAAAAAAAAAGTATGATAATGGTTTTTTTTTTTATTATATCAAAGAAATTTGAAGTCACACTTTTTATTTTTTTAATGCAAAGTGTTTTATATTCACTCCAAATACATGCATTTATATAGTTTTCGTCTTGTATTAAACCACTGAAATATATTTCTATACAAAATTGAGATTGGTAATATTTATTTAATTTTGTATTAAAAAGACAAAATTTACACTTGTAATATTTTTTAATTTTATATTAAAAAGATGAAATATAATTTTAAAAAATTAACTTTTATAATTTAAAGTTTATATGATTGGAAATGTTTTTATTATTAAGTTATGAATTTTTAACCATAATTTATAGATTGTTTAATTATATAGTCTTAATGACCCATGCCATTCACTTAATCACCTTTGCCATGAGGGTGAATGGAAAATGTGAGACCGTGAAGGAAATCATCTTACTTTCCAACATTTTATAATTGTTTGTTATATTAATGTATATTTACTTTTGTTTATTATTAAAAAAATTAACTCATGTAATTTAAAGTTTATATGTTTGAGAATGTTTATATTATTTAATTATGAATTTTTAATCACCATAATTTATAATTTATAGATTGTTTAATTGTATAGTCTTAATGACCCATGACATTCACTTCATCACCTTTTCCATGAGGGTGAATGGAAAAGGTGAGACCTTTAAGGAAATCATTTTACTTTCTAGCATTTTATAATTGTTTATTATATTAATTTATATTTAATTTTGTTTATTATTAGTGAATTTGATTTTATATATTTATATAATAAATATTTATTTTTATTTATTATTAAAAAGAAATTCTAATAATATCATGATAAAAATAATTTGATTTTTTAATAATATAATAATAAAACATAGAAAAGAGTTAAATTTTTAATTTTTAATTTAATATAATAAATTAATTTTTAAATTGTATTGAATTATTTTAATATAATTCTGAATATAAAAATTTATAGTAACAATTAACTGATTAATTAAACTACTAAAATTTAACTTTGGTGGGTAATTGCAAAAGCACACTCCGAGACATTCAAACTACTATACCCTAAACCGAACAAAGTAGGAGGATTATATTCAAATAAATGGTTGAGGGCTTCACCGCCAGTGAGAGAGCGGGACACATAATTCTAGGTTCTATTAGATTAAAAGTAAGGCAACTTCTATGTTAATCCATCCCTCCAACTCCAATAAACTAGCTTTGGCGCTTAGAATTGAAGGAATTGAGATGCGGCCTCTTGATTGCTGCATTTGTTTTTGCTCTGTGCATTGAATCATCCTTTATATATATATTAAAGACCTCAGAATTCGAACATCTATCATTTTGAGCTTTGTCGATAAAATCTAAATTTAAAATGAATGTATATGATTAAGAGCACAAGATCGTAAATCTAACTACCACAATTGAAATTAAAGCACTCAATATGCACTTTTGAAGATTGAAGTTTGAATGTAAAAAAAAATGAGAAATGTCTTGTACAACCAACAAATACATTCATCTACAATCAACACAATGGGCCTAAAGATTTATATTAAATAAAAACACATAGAACTGCTTGCTCGAAGATTTTTGAAAATCTAAAGCCATGAGAAACACAAAGCATATAGTTTCCTATGGACTATGATTACCTCGGGTCTTTAATGTAAGTAATAAAAAGATAAAATAAATTGCAAAAACATAAGTGTATAGTAAACAAAGTAGGAAAATAAACACAGAGAAAGAAAAGTCTGACGAAGCCCCCAAAGTAAACACCAAAGAAGTAATTAATATAGAAAAGGGGAAATCATTATGGAAGACGAATGCCAAAGCATTTATGCATCTGAAAATCAGAATAGAAAAATGACCATATATTCAGTTTGTAAAGAGGTTGCTTTTGCATTAATTGAAGTTCCCAATAACTTCTGATCCGATGACTTTGCCTAATATCGTCACTAGAGATTTAGTTATTGGTTTATATCTATTCAATTCAACGATTTAATTCAATGATTTACTTATAATGAGGGAATTAATGAAATTAACACCCCACTAACTTGGTAAAGTGAGAGGAGAGCCCATAGCCGAAAATGAGATCGATTGAGCCTTCGATGTAACAGTATTTGAAGTAATGTGTTCCAAGGTGGTCATACAATGTATCCTATGCACCCAAAAACCTGCAGCCCAAAAACGTTGTTGTAACTCCGTATACTCTGCATGCCGCAACTTGCTTTCGAGATGCTTATCATTCTAAGAATTATATATATTTAAAGCATATAGGAGATTTTATAGTAGAAAAAACCATTCTATAAAGAAACAAGCCCACAAGAAAAGCATATTCCATCATTGTTGAACCTACACAATAGTAAAAAGGAAAGACCGAACAAGAAAACATTCTCATTATCCATTCAAGATTGAAAAGTATAAAAGGTGTGAGAGATTAGAACCTTGAAAGTTAACTTTTTGGCAATGAGATAAGGAGAATTTCAAAGATGGAGCGGAGTGCTTTGAAAAACAATGAGCAGTCACTACATGAGTTTCAACGTGTAACAAGATTTGTATGTTTCAAAAACTATTTTAGTCATACACAAAGGTCGATAATATTTTCTACAACAACCTTTTCAACATGTGTTTTAGTAGCTGCTATAGCAAAATAACTTTACAGAACTTTACCGAATCATTCCCTGCAATAGTAAATAAACTGATTACTTCTATACTAAATCTAAATAGTATTCTACAACAAAACATAAGGATTTAACTAAAGTTTTCAAACAAAAACCAAAGTATGCATGCTATAGAAAACTAAATTACTCTGTAATAAATCTAAACATTATCATGAGTTCACAAACCCAGAAACAAAAATGAACAGAGCATAAAATCCCCTGTTAACACTCTCCAAAATTTCTATTTGTATATTTATCCATACATCACAAAATCAAGATTACATAGATATATATATTGATACAATTAGTTGATTTGCTTTCTCCTTCGATGTATCTAAGTCATTTTTTTATTTTCCAGAACATTAATGGTTCATTTCCTTTTTGATATTTGATCAAATCAAAAATCAAACAAAATCAAACGGTGTGGCAGTGATAAATCTTCGATCATTAAATGAATAAGGAAGTCAAGGCGAGTAATTAATTTATGGGTGGTGGTAACTCTTTAAAATTCGATCGGCTGAGATAAACCATATTTTGGGTGGTGGAATGATTAATTTTTTGACATGGTCCCCCTTAATCGTTTCACCCAAAAACAAAACTTTGCAATCTTATAGTTGACAAACCCGAATATTGTTTCTGTGAATTTCAAATAATTTATTTGCTAAGGGATTTGTAAACATGTATGCAAAATGATCTTGAGATCTACAAAACATTACAAAAATTTCATTAGTGATTATCATCTCTCGAATAAAATGATAGTTTGTATCAATATGCTTAGTTTTCTTAAGGAAAAAATGATTATGAGACAGTGCAGTGGTTGATTTCTTATCACATAAAAATTGAGTTGGTTATTGTTTTCCATGCAACATCTCAGTCACAATCCTTCTCATCTAAACAATCTGACATGTAGTTGTTGTTGTTGCAATGTACTTTGCCTCAACAGATGATAAAGTCAAAATGGGTTGCTTCTTTCAATCCGAAGCTACAACTCTTGATTCAAAGATGAGCCAATATCATGATGTGCCCTTCTGTCATCTACACTACGTGAAAAATCACTATCAATATATCCAATCAACTTAAAATCTGAATCTAATGTGTACAAAACACCATAATTTGTTGTTCCAACAACATATCTTAGCATCATTTTTCGTTCTAGCCAATGGGTTCTCTTGAGAGCCTCCATAAATCTAGAAATATGACTTACAAGAAACATAATATCGGGTCTTGTTGCTATCAAATGCATAAGACTTACAAAAAGCCTTTTATATAGAGTCAAATCAACACATGACCCCTCATCATTCTTACTGATTTATGTTCCAGTTGCAATTAGTGTTACAACTGGTTACAGTTCATGATCCTGAATATTTTCAATATGTCCTTTGCATACTTATTTCGACAAATAAAAATACCATTTTCAAATTGATTTACTTCAATTCCTAGAAAATACTTCATCATTCCTCAATCAGTCATTTCAAACTCAGTTTTCATGGTTTTCTTAAAGTCATCTACTAAAATATTTACGATGGAAATAAAATCATCAACATATAAGCATACAATCAAGATTTTACCTTCATGATTTACCTTTGTATACAGAGTTGGATCACTTGGAATCCTAATGAATCCTTGACCTTTCAAGTATTCATCAATTCTTGTGTACCATACTCTTGGTGCTTGTTTCAATCCATACAATTCTTTCTTTAACATGCATACATTACCTTCTTGTCCATTAATCAAATGTCATGGAGGTTTCTTCACATAAACCTCTTATTCAATAAAACCATTTAAAAATGTAGATTTTACATCCATCTGGTACTTACACCATTTCTTATGAGTAGCAATGACTAACACCATTCTTAGTGTATCAAGCCTAGTTATAGGTGCAAAATTTTCATTATAATCAATACCGGGTTGTTGACTGAAACCATGGGCTACAAGCCTTTCCTTATGCTTCTCAACTTCACCTTCAACATTTAACTTAGTCTTGTAAATCCATTTAACACCTATACAATTTTTATCTTCAGGAAAAATCTACAAGTTCCCAAGTATTATTCCTTTCTATGGCATCAATTTCTTCATTCATGGCTTCTACCCAAACTTATTTCTTAACAACATCATCAAATTTTGTAGGATCATATACAATTACTGCAAAAATTGAGACTTGATCTACTTCATCATTTTTCTCATACAACTATTTTAAACTTCTAGTCTTTTTACCTCTAATTATGTTTCTTAATGAAGCTAAAGTAGGATTTGATTCATCACTAACCTCTCATCCTGTTTGTTGTCCACCATGACCTAGTCATATGTTCTGGATGTTCTTAGTTGTGATGGGATAACTCCTGGTGATTGTCTTATATGATTTCTTATTGCAGGTGTATGTGACTGTGGAATTATCTGTCCACCCTATATGGCTTGCTCATCTCCATCATCATCTTCATGGGAAATTTCATCTCCCCTTGAAACAATTTTATTAATAATACCATCCTAAGCTTCTTCTTCTTTGAACTCAACATCTTTGTTGATGACATACTTCTTGGTGATAGCATTATAGAGAATATATTCCTTAGACTCCTCATTGTATCCAACAAAGACAGATTTATCATTTCTATCATCCAACTTTCTCCTCATCTCTTCAGGTACATGTGCATAAGCTACAGACTCAAAAATTCTCAAATGGGATACACTGCTATTCTTACCACTCCAAGCTTCCCTGGGAACCTTTTTATTTACACTCTTAGTTGGACTTATGTTCATAATATATACTAAAAAAACAAACATATCTCCCCAATATTCATTTGGAGAATTCTTCTCCTTCAACATACTTCAAGCCATATTCATAATAGTTATATTCTTCCTTTCATCTACTCCATTATTTTGTGGAGTATAATGAGTAGTAAATTGTCTCTTGATTCCATGAGACTCACAAAACTCCATGAAATAAGTTAATATATACTCACCTCCTATGTCTAATCTCAAGACTTTAATATATTTTCCACTCTCCTTTTCAACCAGAACTTTAAACCTCTTAAATATATAAAAAGATTTAGATTTCTTCTTCAACAAATAAACCCAAGTTTTTTGACTAAAATCGTGAATAAAATTCATAAAATAGACATTACTAGTCAGTGAAGATATTTGCATTGGTCCACATAATTCGATGTGAACAAGTTCCAATGGAGTTTTAGCCTTGTACGAAAATCTAGAAATAAATTTATTGTTCTGATGTTTTGCAAGTATGCAAGTCTCACATGAGGTTGTTGGTTGATGAATAATGGGCAACCACCTCACCATTTTCTTCTTCTACAACAAATCTAAACATACAAAATGTAAATGGCAATATCTCAAATGCCATAACCATGACTCGCCCAAACCTTTATCTTTATAAGCTTCCAAAGAGTCAAACAGATAATTTCTCACAATAAGTGGAAACATTATATTATTTGTCATCTCTACTTTGGAAATCAACTACTTACTTGGATACTTATCATAAATTGTTCATACCTTGTTCTTGAAGAACACTCTATAATTTTTTTCTATCAATTGCCCAACACTTAACATATTACAT
Organism: Picea abies; assembly: GCA_900067695.1. Lineage (NCBI taxonomy): Eukaryota > Viridiplantae > Streptophyta > Pinopsida > Pinales > Pinaceae > Picea > Picea abies. Next base: position 10,683 of record CBVK0102986051.1, read on the forward strand.
TTAATACCAGGTACATAATAAACATCATCTATTTATATTCTTTCATCATTCTTAGTATAAACATGAATCACACATTTACCATTAAATCTTACTTTACAGTCATTACCCAACTTTACCGTAGATTGAATATTGGTATCTAAACATGAAAACAAGTCTTTATTTCCAGTCATGTGTGTTGGGTATGTGTTATATTCTTTGCATGTGTGTGTGTGTGGGCACATCAGATTCAACAATTGTGTCTGAC
>CBVK0102986145.1:0-15030 GCA_900067695.1 Picea abies
TTATGATGCTCTTATTTATTGAAATGCAAAGAACTATAATAATGGCATAAACATTAACAATAAGTTGAGATATGACCTTTGGTTTCATCTTCCAAGAGGTATAAAGACTATTCCTATTCACTTATGACTCTTCATATTTATTCTAAATGAAGAATAACGATATTTACAATACACCATAATCCCTAGGATTAGGTATCTAACATTCCCTCTTGATTCGAGGGGGTGTTTGTGAGTCCAATCATCTTTCTGAACTTTTCTAACTTTTCTCTTCCAAGCAATTGGGTGAAGATGTTTGCAATTTGATCACTTGTGGAACAATGTATCAAATGAATGATGTTGGAATCTACATGATGTTGAATCAGATGGTATTTAATGTTGATGTGCTTTGTTCGATCATGGAATCTAGGATTTTTGGCCAACTTGATTGAAGAAGTGTTGTCAATGAAAAATGGAGTAGAATTCACATGTTTCTCCTACAAATCCTTGAATATCTTCTTAAGCCACACAATCTCCTTTGTTTCCTTTGCAACAACCACATACTCTTCCTCTATAGTGGAATATATTGGAATACACTGTTTGCATGATCTTTAAGAGATAGTTATTGATCCATGACTCATGAGGTATCCTGAAGTAGACACTCCATTCTCCTTGTCCCCATCAAAGTCTGGATCTGTATATCCAACTAGTTTGAAGTACTGCACCTTAGATTATTTGAGCCCAAAGTATTGAGTTCCCTTTAAGTACCTTAGATCTCTCTTTGCAACACACCAATGTCCTTCACAAGGTTTTTTCATGAACCTAGAAAGGATCCCAATTGCAAATGAAATATTTGGTCTAGTAGTGGTAAGGTAGATGAGACTCCCCACAAGATGTCTATATTTAGTTGCATTCTCAAATTCATTCCCTTCTTTTGATGTTAGCTTCAAATTTTTCTCCATGGGAGTATATAGAGGATTACAATCAACCATGCCAAATTTATTCAACAACTCTCCAATGTATTTATTTTGGGAGATGAATATATAACTTGAATTCTAGGTTGCTACAATACCCAAGTAGTAGTGAAGATGTCCCATGTCTGTCATCTCAAAACTCTTCTTCAATTGATCTTCAAAAGATGTTTAGTTATATTTTCATACCATGCGTGAGGCGCTTTCTTTAGGCCATACAAAGACTTGATGAGCTTGCATACCTTATGTTCTGACACTTCCTAAGAAAATTATTTTGGTTGAGACATGTAGACATTCTCTTTCAAATCTCCATTCAAGAAAGATGTGTTCACATCCATGTGATGAATATTCCACCTATTCTGAGCTACCAAAGCCAACAAAGAATGAATGGTATCCCATTTTTCCGTGGAGGAAAAATTCTCCTCATAGTCTATGGCTTCCTTCTATGCATATCCTTTCGCCACAAACCTCCCCTTATGCTTGTTAAGTGATCCATTTTATTCGTACTTGTTCTTGTAGACCCACTTGCAACCAATTGGTTTGGTTCCAAATGGAGAATCCACCAACTTCCATGTCCCATTATTGATGAGAGAATCATACTCCTTCTGCATAGTTTCTTTTCACTCATCATGATAAATAACGTCTTCAAAGGATTTTGGTTCAAAGTTAGTAGATCAATTCAATTGACAATCATATAAAACTTCCATATCATTAACATCATTTGAATATAATTCATACACACACCTCGATCGTCTTGTCTTGCTGAACTTCTAGTTCATGTCTTTCCAACCTCATTAGGATGAACACGTTCAAGTGTCGTAATGACCCACTTTGGAAATTTCTGTGATGGTCCAGGTTTCTCAACTAATTGAGATATTGTTGCATTCCCATCAAGATTCAACCTTTCAATCCTCTCAATCACATCATCTAATTGAACCTTTTGTTCTAATGAAGTGGCTATATCTTCTACATGAAGGGGAGATGGAATTCAAAAGGATATTCTATAGATTGATCCAAGATAGGAATCCCCCTACAATATGTGGAATCTCATTATCAAACTCATAATATGTCTTTACATGGGTAAATATATCAAAATGATCAAGCGATTGCTCAATATTCTTGTCATTTTCAGTGGATTCAAGAAAAAACACATTTATGGAAAGAATGAAATTTTTATTTACCTCATCGTAAAAATGGTATGCCTTGGTGGTATTTGAGTACCCCAAGAAGATGCACTTTGGAACCTAGTTTGTTTCTTTACTCCTTAGGAATTAAGGCATAATGAGTGGAACCAAAAACCTTGAGATGTCTCACTAAAGGAATGTAGTCATACCACATTTCATAAGGAGTCTTATTCCCAAGGGCATGAGATGGAATTATGTTTCTCAAATACATTGCACACATAACTACATTCCCTCAAAACATCAAGTTCACATTCTTGAAAAATAGAATGGAAAATACCATATTCAAGAGTGCATGCTCATTCTTTTTGTTACACCATTTTGTTGAGGATTGTATGGAACAATGGTTTAATGCATAATCCCATGTTGGGGACAATACATTTCAAAATCATTATAAGTATATCCCCCTCTATTATCGATACAAAGAGTGCCAATACGAGATTGTGCTTCATTTTCAATCCATACATGATTTTATTTTTCACCAAAACTGGAGAATTTATATCATTAAAAAGTTGTGGTCAAGACCACTGTGTACATAATCAGTTTCAAAAATGCCCCATAACTCCCCAAAAAATTGTTGCATACCTGGTTCTACATTGACTATAAATTTTCCCTTGCTAATTCTCCCAAAACTTAGACTACTATTATTCGGTAAAGAGTATAACAAGTAGAAAATACCATTGATACATATACACAAATAAAACATGGAGATTACATAATTACTTTATATCAACTACCAAGTTCTTTTTTAACGATTGGAATTCCTTCTTTTTCCCATTCCTCTGCCACAGTCTTGATGAGGTCTGGAAGTGGACATACAGATGTTCCTGCCTCGTTCCTTGATCCTTGGCTGAAGTTGTTTGTTGGAGATGACCATTCTTGGTTCCCTTCAAACTGTTCAAGTTTGAATTTCATTTCCTCATTCTGAATTCTCAGTGCATACACTTCATCCTGCAACTGGCCTAACAAATTTCAATGTTGAGATAGTGTTTCCAAATCAAAGGATACAGTGGAGCTTAAGGCTCCCATCCTAATATGTAATCATTGGCAATCCACATCCTCATGCTCCTTCATTTCCCTATCAGAGATTCATAATCCTCCTCTGACCTCCAAATTCATTTTGCTTGAGGTGAAGTGACTAGGCTAACCAGGTTCACAAAAAGACTCTCTTCCTTCTAAGCACACACTCAAGAAGGATTCACTTCGGACTACTCACCACCCCAAAACACAAAGCAATTGTCCCAGGCAATTTGAACCCCGAGCAGACGATCACCCTTCCCACCACAATAAACCCACCAGAGCTACAATCCTCCAATCACTTTGACTGCCATACCCTCTGACTACTGATAATACGGATAAAACCATTTTTCCACCAAAAATCCACTTAAAATCATGATTCATATGAATGTACAAAGAGAAATTAGTTTGTGCCTCGACTTGTACCTTTCCAAATTGAAATAACCATATTTGACTTCCCTCCGTGACCTCAGAAGAACACCTAGTGAAGATTACAGTTCTCCGAGCCAATTTCCAAAGCCTTAGATGTACCATCCCACTTTTCACAAGAAGATTAGTCCCACACCAGGCTTCGAACTCGTCTCAACTAATGTACCTTCCACTCAAAGCCATTACCAAGGCGTAATGTCTCACACGCTTAGAGCTCTGTCTCTGTCTTATCAACAACATTGCTTGGGATCGTATGCCACGATACCTCAACCACCTCCCATGTGTCAAACAAGAGGGTGCATTGAGTGAGGGGAGTAAATAAGGCTCTTGATCATGACAAAGGAGCATAATTCTCCTCAATATTAACACCCAAGAGACCAGGGGCTTTTCTGATTGGAAAGTTCATAAGCTTCAAAATTGTTGTGCCTAAATACATGAAAAAAACACATGAGAATACCACTAGAATGAAGCCAGAGTCGATCCAAAATTTTCTTTAGTGCACGATCTTGCGGTGAGGATCTTGAGATCATAAGATTTATAATCATTTTGGAGTCCCCAACTACATTCAAAGTATGAAGCCAGAGTCGATCCAAAATTTTCTTTAGTGCACGATCTTGCGGTGAGGATCTTGAGATCATAAGATTTATAATCATTTTGGAGTCCCCAACTACATTCAAAGTCTTATTTGCTTCTGTTTAACTAATAAATTCCCTAAAATAGGGCGTAGGCTTTGACTCTATTATTATTTTTGATTCCCAGATTCCAATAATAGTCCAAGACTTTATTCCCTCCGGGGCTTAGGAGAACCCCCCCTCCCAGCACATGCCTCCTCTGGATTTCCCTTTGAAGCTAAATCAAAACAAAGAGTATGAAAATATTGAGAGAAAATCCATGCCACAAGACTAAAGGTTGGATAATGAAGCTTCCAGCGTGATCGCTAATGATATTTGAACTTTTGGACTAACAAGAGATTAAATTTCAAGAACCATGCCTTTTCATCTTCACTCCAGTGAGCTTGGTCCTCCTCTCTCAATCTTTTGAAGTTTAGTAACTCTGATAATTGGGTTACTGCCTTGCTAGTGACACTTTCAGGCGATGTTTTCTTTTGCTGAAATACTTCATGATTCCTTGCTAGCCAAATCTGCCAACATACATATTTAGGAGAGGCCTTCCAAGTTCTTTTGAATATATATTTTCTTTGAAAGGATCCCTGATAATGCTTTTCTTATTTTCCTAAAAGAGGATTGAAGCTAGTTGACCAATGAACTTTACCATATAGCTCCTTGAAGAAATTAAACCAAACTTGTTTAGTGAACTCACAATCCTAGAAGAGATGTTGAATAATTTCATAATTTTTTTCCCAAAGTGCACACCAAAAAGGACCTTGGAAACCTCTTTTCAATAGATTGTCTCCTGTAAGAACCTTCCCATGTGCAAGAGTCTGGGTGAATAAATTAATTTTAGAGAGACCATCCGTGTTCTAGATATTGTTCCATCAATATGTTCTTTCGAGGAGACTTGACTACTCAAGCAATGCTCTATAACCTTCTTTGACTGAATACCCCTTTGTGCCCCATCCTCGACTGTCCCATGTGGCCTTATGAAGAGGAGAAACCCCTCTTAACACCCCCAAAATAATTTTACCTTGATCCTGGAGTAGTGGAGGGAAGTCCTCAATATTCTATCCCTTTCAAGTGTCATTATCATTCCATTATGAGATATCGTCTAGTGTCATTTTCTGTTGTTCCTTCAACCACCTTTTTAACTCATCTATATTGAAGATATGATTAAGAAGGGGACAACCCAAGATTTTATCCTTCTAGAGTTGAATATATTTCCCATCACCCGAAACTTGGGAAATATATTGTTGCATGAAAGGAATAGCAACCATAAGCAATTTCCATAATGGGGACCCATGCATATTAGAGGGAATTGAATCAACACACTTCCTTTGATTTCCCAACTGATATTTTTTAATTAGGACTGTTTTCCACCATTATTTTTGTCATGTCATTATCCTCCATAAAAAATTTGATCCCATCACAATGTTGACCAATTCTGGGTCTCTGATTTCAAAGCCCCCATGGACTTTAAGTGCTTTTACTATGTTCCAGTTCACAAGGTAAAATTTCATGGTGTTGGATTTTCCACCTTGACACAGATATTTGAGGATTAGTTGACTCAGATTATTTTTTACTCCCTGGAGTGCCAATAGAGAAGATAATTGAAAAAGAGGCAATGGCTAGAGAACTGAATTGATAAGCACCAAATGCCCAACCGGATTAAGCCATATTGGCCCCCAAGATTCCATTTTTTCCCTGATTTTCTATATCATAATGTTCCAATATTATCTTGGGATGGATTTTAAACAAATGGGCAGTCCTAAGTACTTAAAAATCTTCCAATCAGATGAGATAGGAAATCCTAGGATTTGGGTGATACCTATCACCCTTTGCACACTAGAGTTCCAAACATAAATTTGACTTTTGTCATTATTGATAAGGCCCCCTGAAACCTGAAGGAATTGGTCCACAACCAATTTAATTATCCTAGCCATCACCCCTGAAGACCCACACAATAATAATGTATCATCAACGAATTGGGAGTGATTTATACGCTTTCCCACCCGGGTGATGCAGAGACCCAGAATGCTTCCAGAGGAGTGCTCCCATTATAGTCTTCTATTAATGGATTCAACCATTAAAACATAAAGCAAAGGAGAAATAGGGAACCCTTTCCTGAGACCTCTGGAGGATTTGAAGAAAGGGGTTGACCTACCATTTATGAGTGGGGAAATCCATGGGCTAGAAATACAAGCATCAACCCAAGAATAAAATTTGTATTGAATCCAAACTTTTGCAACACTTCCTTAATAAAATCTTGATTGACTCGATCAAATGCATTTTACATGTCAATTTTTATGACCATACCTTTTTCTCCTCTCTTGAAGTTGGAATGAATTGCTTCTTTGCACTAAGATGATGTTATCCCCAATTTGACGACCTGCCACAAAACCACCTTGATTGGGAAGAATTAGCGAATTAAGAAGGGGTTTTAATCTTTTAGCAATGATCTTGGCCATAATTTTATAAGAGACATTACATAAATAAATGGGCCTAAATCTATCAAAGGAGGATGCACCTTTTTCTTTCAGGAGAAGGCCAAGGAATGAGGAGTTTGTGGCTCCTCCCATTCTTCCAGGTTTCTAAACGTATCTCAACATTATGATGAAGTCAAACTTGATAATTGACCAACATATCTTGAAGAAGTGAATGGTGAATTCATTAGGACCCGGAGCTTTATCTGGGTGAAATTGATTTATTGCCTGAATAATTTCTTCTTCCTTTATCTGTCTATTTAACTTTTGATTATCCTCCTTAGTGATCAAAGATGGGAGGTGGGAGAGGAAAATATTACTCAAATCCTTGTCCAGAATTATGTCTGCAGAATATAATGAACTATAATGGGAAGAATCAATTTGTTTTATTTGCTCGAAGTCTTGGATTGTTTCCCCTACTTGATCCTTTATTTCCTTAATATTATTTATCCATTGTTTCATTTTAGCATGCTTATGAAAGAAGGTTGCGTTTTTATCTCCCTCTTTTAACCAAAGACTCCTAGATTTTAACCTCAACATAGTTTATTCCTCCTGTATTACTTTAATATATTCCCTATGTGCCTCCTACTTTCTTTTGAGATTTGTTGGACAAACCTCTGAGATTTCGATTTTTGTCTGTATTTCTTCCAACTATTTTTGTTTTTCCATTACCTTGAGATGTAGAGGGCAAGAAAGGTTTGTTTCCCACTGCTTAATTGATAATTTAGAAATATTTAGCTTATGTTTCCAAATGTGCATCGGGGAGCCTTTTATCCATTGACCCCAAGTATTGGAAATTAGAGTGAAGAAGTCATGCCTTTCCAACCACGAAGGGTTGAGTTTAAACAAAATAGGTCCCCAATTAACCTCACTTTCATAAACCAGGGATATTGGCCTATGATCGAAACTCTCCCAAGGGAGAATATGGGAAGTGAACGACCCTTGGGAATATAGGAAGGAATAATTGATGAGGAACCTATCTAATACTGCAGCGATATGCCCCAGACCTTCTCTTCTATTACTCCAAGTGAAGGACCTTTTCTTTGATGGAACATCATACAAATCAAGAGTTGAAATAACATCATCCATCTTTTCCATGAATCGGTCTCGAACAATTGAACCTCCTCTTTTTTCCTTCAAGGTTCTTGTGATATTAAAATCTCCAGTTAAGATACAATTGTGGGAGAATCCCCCCTTTTCCAAACTCAATAAAGAATCCCAACAATCAAGTTTTTTCCCTATAATTTTGGGCATGAAAAAATTAATAACATAAATGAACATACTTGTAGAAATCATGGATAGCTTGACAAGCAACCAATTCTCCACTTGAAGGCTATCCACCAATTGAAACTGATATATGTGCCATAGCGTGCACAGACCTCTAGAGGCTCCTTTTTCTCCAATGGACTTACTTAGACCTTTCTTCCAAATTTTGTTCATGTCTTGGCGAGCATCATGCTCCATGAGCTTCATCTCCTAGAGTAGAAGTATAGATGGCTTCTCTACTCTGATTAACTTTCCTACATCTTCCTTCTTTTCTTTACTTCCCAAACCTCTACAATTCCAGAAGACAATTTTCATCATTTACTTACATTTTTTGGGATCCGTCCTTTAGAGGGCTGAGACGTTGTTCCTTTTGAATGAGGGCCTTGATTCTTCCCTTGCTTACTTTATTTTTTTAGGACTTCCTCCAAAGTGGTCTGAATTTCCAATTATTTTTCTCTATATGATGTCATTTCCCTTTTGTTTCGGTTAGATTTTCTACCTACTTTCCTTGTCGTGGTCAGTTGAGAGAATTCAGAATCAGATTCACTCTCTGGGTCTTCTAGATGTCCCACTTCAAGAGTCATCGGAATCCTAGAGGAGGGTTTTGAAGGTATTTGAGAGGGGGAGGGGTCCCCTTTATTTAACATAGGGATTTATTTTTCTCTTTCACCCAGATCTACTTTTTCTGGTTCTTCCTGTGGTGGGATTTCATTTGTCTCCCCTATTTCTCTTATTTCTTCATTTCCTTCCTCAATATTTTCCAGCTCGGCAAACCTATTTTGGTTGGATTCCCCTTTCTGGGGTGAGCTTGGAGTTCAATTTGAATGGGTTTCCCTACTTCCCCCCTGATATGGTTGTTGTGTGGGAACCACAACTTTCCCCGTTGCTTTCCTCCTTTTTCGATGCTGCCATTGATCTTGACTTTGATCCTCTAGAGGATCCTTCTTGTTCTATGGATAGTTTTTTGCAAAGTGTCTGTATTCATGACATGTTTTGCATTTAAATGGAAGTTGATCATAGTCTATCTGTTGAATACAGGACCAATTGTCCAAGGTTAACTGAAAGGATTCTGGTAGACCTTTTTATAGATCCACTTCTACACAAATTATATCACAATCCCAGAGTCCATCTCATGGTTCGGCATGATCAATATATTTCCCCAGAGAGTTTCCTATATTTTTCAAAGTCTCACCATTCTAGCAATGTAAGGGTAGGAAAGGGAGCCTTACCCAAACCAGAACTGTCGAAGGGATGTCATTCTCAGGGTTGAAATCTGAAGTCCACTTGTTCAAATATATTCCCCTGGATCCCATGAAATACAAACCACTTCGGAAAATCAGATCTCGATCTGCTTTTTTTTGAAATAAAAAAATGAAGAAACCCTTACCATAGAAAGAAAAGGACATTTTCCCCTGTATCATCTTTCTTCGGTTTGATTCTAACCAATTATTCATGGCTCTGGGAGAGGGCCAGATACTAGTAAACTGCTTGATAAGACCATTCTCAGCCAGATGAAGGGAAAAAGGTTGGGATGAAGAGGAATGCACTGAAACTTTTGGAATATCGTCCGCTTTTTTTACAAATATGTTGGGGGATTGCTTTAGCCTTCGAATAAGAGGAGATCAAGGCTTAGAAAGATGCAATATCTGGGGGTGGAGGAGAATTCAGGGGGTCCCCCCCTCATTAGAAACCATATCTAATCACACCCGTATTTCGACCACTACTCAAAAACCCTAACTTCAAAGCCAACGCTCATGAAGACTATAATCCATACATGAAAATTTTTAAATGTTTCAAATTCTTGAGATTTATGTTTCTATAAATAAACCCAACACATCATGGTGTAATCATTAATAAAATTCATGATATATTTATTACCAAAATTAGCTACAACAAGTATCGGGCCATACAAATCAGGGTGTATCAACTCTTTCTTTTTACATGCTCTCGAAGTGGAATCATGAAAAAGTTGCTTGCTAAAGTTTACCAATTATACATGCATCCCATTGCTTCAAATTCCTTGGAATGGTAGGAAAACTAGAAACACCATTTTTTTCAACATACAAAGACTATCATAATTGATGTGCCCAAATATAGCATTCCACAAGAGATTGGATGAAAATGTACCTTCATCATGGTGAGAGAGGTATGCAAAATTTTGTGCCCGTTTAATTGTCCCTTTTAGATTCAAAAATCTCTCATTGTCCCATCCTATCATGATGACCATGTTGTCGAAATATCTCTTATTTCAAATTTTCCATCAAACATGTGAATAATATGGACTTACTATTGAATGTGCACAAGAGAGAACAAGTTCCTATGCAACTCAGGACGACATAGAACATCATGTAAAAGAAAATCTGGGAATCCATGCAATTTGAGCTTGATGGTGCCAATTCCCATAGGTTTGAGACTAGATCTATCTGCAAAGTATACAACACCCTCTACATTGTCATTCAATTCCTCAAATAAGTCACCCAAAAATTCAAGTGGCAAGTAGCACCAATGTCAAGCAACCACACATCTCTCCAAGAAGCAAATGAAGTTTTGAACAAATATTCCTTTATGCCAATATTGCAATGAACAATAAAAAAATGAGCATATTCATGAGCTTTACCTTTTTCTTCCTTTTCCTTCTTATTTTCTTTGATATTCTCCCATGGGATCCTACATGTCTTTGTATCATGTCCATTCTTTCCACAACAGACATAGTGAATATTAGATCTCTCACCTTGATTATGCCTACCCACCCTACCTCTAAAATACTTTTTTCCATGACCTTTCTTACTACCTTATCCTCTAGAAGAGTCATGTGATTGATTTTTCCTTTTTGAGCAAGGCCCGTAGTCTCTCTAGTGGGATGAATTTTCTTCTTCCTTAAATCTTTCTCACATTTTTCAATTTTCTCCACCAAAGAGTCAAAATTGAGGGACTTCAATTGGCCACTAGCTTGAAGTGATTCAAGATATTGAGAATATGTGGGGTAGAGGTCCTTGATAAAGGCCATGAGAACAATGTGTCTCTTCACACAAGCAACATTAATTTTGTGCACGATGGCTTTAATTTCAGACGCTAAAGCCATGGGATCATTATCTGTCAATTGAAATTGAATTAGCTCCAATTTTGAATGTGAATCATACAAATATTTCAACTTCTTCAAAGCACTCTAAGAATCTTTGGCAGTTCTGATGTGATAAATCAACTCTTCATTTACAAAAGAGACAATCAAGGTATATGCTTTCTTATCTTTATTCGTCCACGTTGCAAGCTATTTATTTGCTATAGGTTTTATAGGTGAAGTATCTCCATCACAAATGTCATCCCAAAGATAATTGAAGATAAGAGTATGTTCAATCTTTCTTTATCATTCTGGATAATTTTATTTTCCACTAAGCACCACACCAATAAATGAGACAAGAGAATGCATTTTCATAAATAAAATCACTTCAAAAATATAAGCAATGCAAAATACATGTCTACTCCTAAGAAGAACATACAAATCTGACCTCCTTTATACAAATTAGAAATCAATCGATTTATACCACTAGTTTCTCATTACAATACAACTTCCTTCCCCATGATCTCTACAATACAATAATAATATATGCAATGGACGTAATTGAAAATTATCTCTGCAAAACAATAACAATATCTACAATGGATATAATGGGAAATGATATGGAGGAACGATAGCTCTAAAGTATTGGATATCATGCAGATGTCACACAGAGGTAGCACATAAATATGGAATGGATTTGATGCATATAATAGAGATATAATTTCTCTAATAACTTGATAGATATACTAGAGATAAAATGAAGTTGATGCATATACCATAGATATGATAGAGTAGATGTGTTGGTTCATCTCCCACTATGGTTTCCAATGATATAGCTCTAATGCTTCATATGCAGGCATAACAAATTGTGGAAGCACCATCATTATGGCTTCTCCAACATGTTGTTTTTATCTCCAATGACACATGTTAACTCAATATATTAGGGTTTCCATGAAGCAAGGGATAGTTGGATTAGGTTTAAGGTTTCTCTACCATATCTTTTTGTAGTGCATACTCGCCTTACATTAGTGTTGTTGTCACCATATTGTTGAGTGCAAATCTCCACTCTTAATGTTATTAGAGTTTTGACTTCAAGGAATGAGGAATATGGGGATAACATTGGCAACCAAGCCCTCATTTTTCAGCTCATGGTCCTTCTCTCTTATAACCACATCAAGGTCTAGAGGGGTGTTGCATCTACCATATTGGGAATTTTCTCAATATTTAATAATCCTCACCTACTAGACCTCTTTATATCAAATGAAATCTCATACTCCATCACAGGCTTGCTACACAACGACGACACCTTATGCAAGTCACTGGGAGAAAACTTGTTGTACACTTTTGTAGTTGGGATGCCAAATTCAAGATAGATGTTCATGGAGGTAGGTTCTTGAGACCTCTAGTTTAGATGCTCAAGTACCTAAATCTATGAAGGGATGCAGCTCTAGAGAACACACAACAAAAAAATTGTTGAAAAAGGAAGCAATGAGAAAGGAAGATCATGGAGTTATCTAAAAACACCAATGTAATGTCCCTTTCCAAATAGGAGTTCCAGAAGAGGAGGGTTAATGGTCTAAACTGCCCCGTTAGACTGTAGCCAGGGCCAAAGAGGGGTAAAGAGGGTTACTAGAGGTCACTCCAGTCACATGTGTTATATTCGGAAAGTGACATCTTGCCTGCCATATTCAACAAATGAATTTGTTATTCATCTCGACGCATGCAGTGGATTCAATACAACTATTGTTTTACTTTATTATACCTGCATAGCGACAGGTATACACTGCCATGCAACGTTGTTTATGTGTATATCAAGTGCATCTAACGCCTTTATTGGATTGATCATACTATTTATATGTATATAAAGGTGGTCTAATACTTTTATTGGATTGATCATACTATAAATATATAATAACCTTTATATGTATATAAGAGTGGTCTAATACTTTTAGTTGTAGTAGTTGCACCTAACAATTTATTCATTTAAATTTGTGTATATGGTTTCAGGTAAAGTCTTTCTGTGTAGTCAATTATATCAATTAATGAAATTAACATTTAGAAGACTTGTGTTGACTTTTATATGTGTGTGAGAGTTAGTTTAATGAGTCTAGAGTCAAATGTGAGTTTTCATGCTTGTTGTTGGTCATCGGTTCGACTCTTTTGATTCTTCTAAAAAAAAACCTCATAATTATGTTTGATGATTTATCTCATTTACCATGCATAAAATATAAAAAAAATACTCAAAAGATTTCTCGTACTTTATTCCCCCACACATATATAAGTCAACACAAGTCCATTGACTACCAAAAAAACTTATATCAACTTCCATTTATATACTTAATCTTATATAGATAAAACTTATATATATATATATAAACTCAAGTCATATATAAGACTTAGTATATAAATGGAAGTCAACACAAGTCGTCCTCTTTGTAGTCAATCATATCAACCAACATATAGAGTACTTATGTCGACTTCTATTTATATACTCAAGTCATATATAAAAGTTTATAACAAATTATATTAAGAAAACAATTATCTCATCATATCAACTAAGAATAGAGTACTTGTGTAGACTTCCATTTATATACCCAAGTCATATATGAAATTTTATAACAAGTTATATTAAGAAAACAATTATCACATATTATCAAAGTTATATATCTGGGTAATTATAATTAAAAGTGGATTAATAATATATTTTTAAATAGTCAAAGTCACGAAATGGAAAATAACATTTATTCAATAAATAAACCAATAAACATGAGCGCAATAATGTTGAAGCTACCATGATATATTGGGTGGCCTTGTTTTTGTAGCTTTTGAGTTTATGAGGAGAGCTTTGTTGCTACAGGTTCATGGTGGCCATTAGGTGACCCTGTCAACTTGGTGACGGGCCTTTGAATAATAATAGTGGGGTCTGGGAATGAGGAAGGACCATTACTGGCTGGGGTCCAATTTGTTAGACTTAGAGCATGTAGAATGGGATAGAACTGTATCTGGACGGAGGGAAGGAGGACCTACCAGGTGTTTTTTAGCGGCCATAGATTAAAAAATGGAAGAAGCATTCAAAGATATGATGAGCTCGGAAGATGAGGAGAGCTGGAAACACTCTGGGCTCTTTGTCTCGGACGATGAGCTGAGGAATGGACCAAGTAGTGTTAGGAGGAGGCAGGTAGTCGGGGACACAACTTACGACAAGGCATCAGTTAGGTGGGAGATAACACTTGGAATTAGAGCAGGGACTAAAAACACGACCCAAGAAGGAACCCACATCAATGGTCTCCATGATAGAGCGGGTGTCGAAATACAGGACGAGTCCCCATGCCGTGATAGAGGAGAAGCAGTCAGGCTTGCAATTCAAGGAAGCTCCCTTTTGGCTCCAAATACAGAACATGATTCACGGGGAGAAGTTCTACTTGGAGCAGTTAATAAAGAAGCCAAAGAAACCCAGGGGGAGATCGAAATATTGCTTGTGGAATATACAAACATAATCGTTGTTAGCTTTGGGAAGGCACTAAGGGCGGGTGGAGGGATTTGGGGTAGGAAAAAACTATGGAAACCAAGGAAGGCCAAGGGGAAAATCGTTCTTGGTGATGATCTAGGCCTGGAGGAAGCCTGCAGTTTGGATATGTGTGCATTAGTGGGTAGGTTCTCATACAGAGCATTGGGAGGTAATGACCTATTAACTTGGGCAGAGAAAACATGGAACCCACTCCTTGGATATGTGTTGAAGACAGTCTCACTTACCAAAGGATGGTTCTATTTCAAATTTAGTGTAATGTCCCTTTCCAAATAGGAGCTCCAGAGAGGAGGCTTAATGGTCTAAATCGCCCTGTTAGACTATAGCCAGGGCCAAAGAGGGGTAAACGGGGTCACTAGAGGTCACTCCAGTCATAGGTGTTATATTCGGAAAGTGACATTGAGCTAAAGAGGTTAAAGGTGCTTTTAAGTCATTATGAGCTAAAAATAGAAGTCAACAATGAATTAGGGTTTCAACAGTGATTTAGGGTTTTGGAAGTCAACAGTGAA
>CBVK0102986173.1:0-12646 GCA_900067695.1 Picea abies
CACAACTTCAAAAACTTATTTTGCACATTAATATTAATGGTACCCATTGATTCTATCCAAGGATATCCCAAAACAATATCCAAATCATCCATATTTGTAGCGGGAAAATATGAATGCAACACATATTTATCCATAGTGATCTTCAAATCTTTAAAAATTTGAACATGTTTACCAACAACCTGTGTGTTGTGAATATTCTTTGTAGGAACTTACAATCTATTAACCTACTGAACATTGATAATAAAAAAATTGGCAACTAGGGTTAATAGAAACAATGACATTTTCTTTATGAATAAAACCATGAACCTGTAATATAGATTTGTCATATGAAAATAAACCCTTGGTGATATATTTATCTTATTTTCCAACATGAGACCACCTTCTAAAATAAATTTTTCCAATTCTTCATCGGGAAGTCTCATCAGCTGGAAATAGTCCAAAGATTCCTTCCATGTTGAGGCATCCTCTCTGAAATGAAGAAATAACGAAAATTTACATTGTTCTTTCCATTCTGACTTATGGGACTTTAGAAATTATTCAATAATAGGACCATTATCATTCCCATTAAAATGTATCTTGCTTGGAATAAATCTTCAGCAAAAAACTAAAGCTTAAAAATAAATTTACTCTACAAATCACGCGGCTTTTTCCAGAAAAAACCCTGAAAATGGTTGAATTTAAAATGTTGATAACTTCACTTCTCGGACTCTGTTTTGACTGATTTGTTTTTTGAAATTGGGTATTTTTCTAAAAGGAATTAAAATATCCAATTATTTTCTGCAATTTCAGAGAAAAATGGCTCAGAAATGAGTCGTAAGTGTGTCACACCCTTTTTCCCTTTAAAAAATCTTCAAAAAGAACCAAACAATTCTTCCCTTCTTTGGCCAAGGAAAGTGCTCTGATACCAATTGTTAAGTACCTGAATAGATCTAAAAATATACTTCAGAAATAACCAAGAATAAACCAAACCATTCACCAAACATTCAACACAATAAATAGCCAAAACCCTTGAGGTAGGGTAACACCATATATTAATCCTTAAGGAAGGATAACACTCCTCAAACAATCCTTGTTTGTTACAAACACAATATATTTCACTATGGGAATGTGGTTATGTATTATTAGTGGAGGCCATTCAATGTAAGGTGGACTAGGTCCACTATCATGGTAGTTAGATATAATAAATAGGATTTTAGAAGATTCATTATCTAGAATGTTCCTAGAAGATAGAGAATGTTATATAATAAGTGTAAGCAATGCATTGAAGCATAATGAAGTATATTGTGTTTTTAATAAGCAAGGATTGCTCGAGGAGTGGTATCCCTCCTTAAACACTCCTCAAGCAATCCTTGCTTGTTACAAACACAATATACTTCACTATGCTTCAATACATTGCGTACACTTCTTTATATAGCATTTTCTATCTTCTAGGAACATTCTAGAGAAGGAATCTTCTAGAAAGCCTATTTTTAAGGAAGGATAACACTCCTCAAACAATCCTTGCTTGTTACAAACACAATATATTTCACTATGGGAATGTGGTTATGTATTATTAGTGGAGGCCATTCAATGTAAGGTGGACTAAATCCACTATATTATTAAATAAGGTCCACTATCATGGTAGTTAGATATAATAAATAAAATTTTAGAAGATTCATTATCTAGAATATTCCTAGAAGATAGAGAATGTTATATAATAAGTGTAAGCAATGTATTGAAGCATAGTGAAGTATATTGTGTTTTTAATAAGCAAGGATTGCTTGAGGAGTGTTATCCCTCCTTAAACACTCCTCAAGCAATCCTTTCTTGTTACAAACACAATATACTTCACTATGCTTCAATACATTGCGTACACTTCTTTATATAGCATTTTCTATCTTCTAGGAACATTCTAGAGAAGGAATCTTCTAGAAAGCCTATTTATTATATCTAACTACCATGATAGTGGACCTTATTTAATAATATAGTGGACCTAGTCCACCTTACATTGAATGGCCTCCACTAATAATGCATAACCACATTCCCATTGGGTACTGTTGTAGCAGACAACAACCTCCCAAATTTTGCGTATGATATAAATAAAATTTGGAACCCTTCTTTATTTTTCATTTAAAAAAAAAAAAACTTTTAAAAATTTTTGGAAGTTGTCATGTTTTCGTTTGAGCATTATTTTCAGTTTTTCTGTTATTGAAAATTTTGTTATATTGATCATGCTCCCAAGTCCACTGAAGTTGCATTTGGATTTTAATTTTGATATCTATGACATCTTTCCTCCTGGTTTTTTTTCATTTTATAAGTGTTTCAATCAGGGATTTTGATTGCCAAGTCACTAAACGTTATTTTTATTTATTAATTGATCAAAATGCCCTTGATTACTTTGCTCATACACACCTTTGACAAGTTTCTACTTGAGCTACAATATTTGGTAAGCTACAACTTCTTGATTATATTGCTTATCTAAGTTTTCATAAGAGATTAGAAATTTCAAATTTCTATCAAATTATAATCATGTTCATGAGATCCTAACTTAATTTTTCGAAATTCTAATCAATTTATTATCATAACTATAACAATCTCCATGATCCAAAGCAAATACTTGACAATTTTTTGTGGATTATCGTGTGTTAGATTGTCATCATAAATACAAATGATCTTAATTGATGATTAAAGCCAAGGTATTTTTCAACTTCATACAAACATGTGGCATTTCCTAAGCTATAATCACTCCTCTCCATGTATTGTACTTTTATTTCTCATCGTATTTGTGAATTAATGCCTCACTTCAAGTCATGACAAAGCCCGTATACGATTTATTTACTTGATTTGGGGTTTTTTCCCAGGTATTGAGGTTTTTTTGCATACCTGTGAGTGAAAGTTTGTTACGTTTCCCTGAGAATTTTCCCAAGCTATAGCAGACTTTTAGTCTGGGTATGATATCTAGAATTGAGCCTGGTAACAAATTAATTCAAGCCAATGAGGAACATTATCCAATTTTTCAGAAGGTTGGCTGGTTAGATTTCCTACAAATGTTCAATGGATATAATCTACAGGTTACCACATTATTTGCTTTGAGTTTTGATGGTCAATTTTCCAAGATAGGAGATTTTGAATTAAAGTTGAATGAGGATATGATTGCAAAGGCCACTAATTTTCCATTGAAAGGAGAATTTTGGTCCAAGACCAAAAGGGTAAAAGATATCCCATGGTCTGAAATATTAATCTCATCCAAATGAAAATATGATTATAAAGGCATGTCTCTCTCCCTGGTCAATAAGAAATGGAATTTTCTATTAGGTATAATCAAGAGTTATATAACTTGTGAAGTTCATTACAATCTCTACTTTATATATTATTTTCGACTATTGATGATTTTCATGGGCTACGAATTAAATATTCCATTCTTCTTACTCAAAAGTATTTCGAAAATGGCTCGTTTCTATCAGAGAGATCATATCAGTTCTAAAAAAAATATTTTTCATCATGGTTTAATAAGGGTTTTAGTTGAGTTTCAGTTAAAGAAAAATAATGATTCTTGGGAAGAATTTGTTAAAAGCATTCATTTTCTGGAAAACTCATAGCCAAGTTTACAGAATCATGATCCTGAAATAGGATTTGATCCTTCTAATATTATAGATGATTATGATCCTTCTCACCCACAGATTTCAGACTCCTAGTCAAATACAACAAGGGTTACACACAGTCAAGCAGTGAGGGAAAATTCTAAACCAAAATCGATAGCTTTTGAAGAAATCGAACAAGATTTGTTTGAAGCATCGGAGGAGATTGTAGCTTCCTCTCTTGCATATGAATTTCAAAAAGAAGTAAAGAACCATGTTCTTAATAAAATGAATGTTTCCAAAGAATCAGATAATTTTAAGAATAAACGACAAGGAAGAAAGTTCTCTAGGTTCCTCAAAAATAAAACTAGAAAAATCACCAATGCCAACTCTCCTATTCAAATAGAAGATGAAGATTTAGGAAAAACCCAAGAGTTTTCTTCTCACAAGATTGATTCCTCGCATATTGTGAAAGAACCATTAGAAAAATTCATTGAAAAACCTATAGAAGGAAAACCCAAAATTGACCCAGGACTGGAAGCTTCCTTTTGGAAAGATAAATATTTTTCAGTGGTCCTTGTTTTACAAGAAAACATAATCGACTTGGAGTTGGAAAACCAGTTACTCAAAATAGAAAATAAATCATTGGATGAATATCAAAGGACACAAGCTTCAATTTTGAAGCTTGATAAGAAAGAAGATTCATTCACAATTAACTCTCCAGGGATTTAAAATTTCCACCTCATAATGCTTAATATCTAGTTTTCATTTTACCGATACGAATTTACTATTTTGTTTATTTCGCTTTTATTTCATTTTTAGAAAGAGTAGTTACATAATTTAAAATGATGTAGCCACTCTAATTTTGGTTTTGTGTTTTATTAATTATTTCTATTTTTTATTTTACAGGTTTGAAATGAATGACTTGGACAAATATTGGGACATCAAATATCATAATTCCATGCATAATTTCAAGAAAAGAACAGTTATTTATTTAAAGAAAACATATCGCATTTTATGTAGTTTTGGTTTGGGAATTAAAACATTTTGATAATTTCACATTCCTAATTTTGAAGAGGATAACTACTTTTAGTTATAGAATGTAGTTATTGTTGGACATATTGTCATTCATGTGTTGTCATTGATGTCAACAGTCATAATAAGCAGAGCAACAAGGTTAATCTCAGGAAGAAAAGTATACTAAGAATCAACAGAAAAACATCACCTTAAGGATGAAGCAATTCATGATTATTGTTGATCACAATAGGATCAACAATGTTCCTATGATAAAATCTCAGGAGGGTTAGCAAATGCGGAGATAGGCTGAAGCAATTTGTGATTATTGTTGATCACGATAGGATCAACAATGTTCCTATGATAAAATCTCGGGAGGGTTAGTAAATGTAGAGATCAAATCTCGGAAGGAAAAGTGTATGCTTAGGGTGAGAAGTCTCAGTAGCCATCAGATCGGAGAGAGAAGCCTCAGCAGTCGTCCGATCAAGAAATTGACCGTGTTAATCGTCTAAATATTACGGACGTCGGTCATATGAGTGACTCTGGTCTTGAGGATCGTTGGAGGATCATGACCGTCAGATTTGCAAGCCAGATCAATGACAAGGATGAATTGTGGTGATCTGAAGGAGAATTAAACAAATCGCTAGTTCCAATCCTGCAATTGGTCTAGATTGTCAGATCTCACAGGCTCAGATATCTACGATTGTGGTTGATCCAACAAGCGATCAGATTAAGTCGGATTTAGTCGTGACCATCGGATATGCAATCGCCAAATCAACAACAGGGATAGATCGCGGAGAGTGAAAGGAGAATTAAACATCGTGCAATTTCCAACCACACAATTAGTCAGGACCATCAGATCTTATAGATTCAAAGATTGACGACTATGGTTGACTCGCCAACAAACGCACAACTTCAAATTGCGGAGCTCGAGTGATGAGTTAAAACACTTGCAAGTTATGGTTATGAAATCATCCTTGATCATTGATCTGCTTCGAGTGTCTTCACAACCGTTGGATCACCTTTTAGTGGAAGGACAGAATAAGTTGAAAGGTTTGAGAATTCAAAAATCAGAATTCTCGTCAGCCGTCGGATTAAAATTAAGTGGAAGGACAGGATAAGAAGAAAGGTTGAGCTCTTGATTATTTGAATACCACATTGGGAAGGACATATGGCGAACCACGTCAGCAAAGGACGTGTGGCAGACCACGTCAGCAAGGACACAATTCATCCGATATGAAAGATCACTTCGGCTGTATTCTCAACCGTTGATCATAGTACAGTGGAAGGATAGTGTAAGTTTGAAAAGTTGAAATCCCGAAGTCCTGAAGGGCTAAGTTCCAACAGCCATCCATCTCAATTTTTTATTAAGTCTAAGCCATTAGATTGAACAATGAAAGGATGAGTGTAAGGATCAAATCTGACCATTGATTTTTTTCCGTGAAATAAACCGTCTGATCTGATTCGAAGGTTTGAAAAGTTGAAAACCTGAAGTTCCGAAGGGAGAAGTTTCGTCAGTCGTCCATCTCATCAGAAGATTGAATCATGATTGTTGAATTGATAAGCTCTCAAGCGCTCATTAAGCCTAGCATCCAGTCACTGTCGTTGGTCATGTGATATAAGGGATTTAAATAAAATAGAATATGTTGTTGTAATTGATAAGCCCGTGGTTTTGTAAACGCTCAGTCACATGTAATGGTTTGAAGGAAGCACCTCAGTAGAATTCGGTTCCTGTGACAATAATAGAGGTTCGAGATTGAGTTTAAAGGATGAAATTGATCCATATCTGTGATCAATTTATGAAGAGCCTTCACAATAAAAATGTTAAAAAAGTGTGTATGGGTTAAGTTAAATGAAGAGGTGTGATGCTCCAAACCAAGGGACATAGTGTGTCACTCTCACACTATTTTTAATAATATATAAACGAGGAAGAATATTGAGAAGAAGTGTATCTTTGCAGTCTGAACCAGAGAATATATTAAATCAAAGAAACAGAGAGAGATGCAGTAAAAGACTTGAAACAAACGTTTGTCTAGATTTAGAAAATCAAGGGTGGTTGGGTGGTGCAAGGGCAGGTTGGTGCCTGCAGAGGAAGTTGGTGCTTCATTGTCAGTTGTAGCTGACTAAATAGGGGGTTGTAGCCTCCTACCAGTTGGTGTTGGTGAATAAGGGTGTGGGCACATCCTAATCAGTTGGTGTTGATCGAAAAGGAAGAATATCTTCCTTCTATGTAACATGTAAAACAAATTTTGCAGTTAATAGAAAAGCGTTTGTGGTTTTTCTCATTTGGGTTCCACGATAAAATATTGTGTCAAAATTTTGTTTGCATAAATAAATAAAAATTGATAAACCCTCTCAGTGACAGGATTTGATCCTTCAATTGGTATCAGAGCGGGTCTCTTCACAAAAGGTTTAAATCACTTGAAGAGGAATATACATTAGAATGGATCAACAACCGAAGATGTCATCAAAAATCCCCCTATTTAATGGTGACTATGTCTTCTGGAGTGTTAGAATGAAAATCTATTTGATGTCCATTGGATTGGAAGTATGTAAATTAGTGGAAAAGGGATATGATGTTCCAAAAACCACTCCAACAGAAGCAGAAGACAAGAAAAAATTTTGGGACCATGCAAAGGCTTTAAACACACTACAAGTTGGACTAAGTAAGAAAATCCTTGCTAAGGTACTAAACTGTAATAATGAAAAACAACTTTGGGATAAATTGGAAACCATATATGCAGGAGATTCCAAGGTAAAGAGGGCCAAACTCCAGACTCTTAGAGTACAATATGAAGGTCTGAAAATGAAGGATGAAGATAATATCTCAGAGTACTTTGAAAGAATCGATAATATTATTAATGCAATCAGAGGATTGGGAGTAGAAGTGTCAGACAATGAGCTAGTTGAAAAAGTACTAAGAACACTACCTATTCTATACAATCCTAAAGTGTCCTCTCTTGAAGATCGGGATAATCTAGATAAACTCACCATGGATGAATTGTATGGAATCCTCATTGCCTATGAGTTAAGATTAGGTCATGAGAACCTCCCTTAGGTCATGAGAACCTCCCACAAGAAGAGGCGGCCTTCAAGTTGCTTAAGAAAAAAAAAGGTCATAAGAAAAAACCTCAATCTAGCCATCATGAAGAATATAATGTGGAAGAAGCCAATTTTATAAAGAAACTTCAGAAAGGAGCAGGGAAGTACAAAGGCAAGCTCCCTTTCAAATGCTTTACGGTGGAAAGGTTGGCCACTTTACAGCCAAGTGTACCTATCCCAAGGAAGACTCTGAGGATGAAGAAAACAAAACTAAACAATACAAGAAGAAGTAAAAACCCAACTACAAGTAAAAAAATTACAAAAGAAAAAAGAATTTCTACTCAAAAGAAGAAAACAGCAGTTCATTAGAGTCCAGTGACAGTGATGAATCTAATGATCATGAAGTCCTTTTTCTAGGTATTGAAGAGTATAAGAATATAGAAGAAGCCAAACATGATAAAGAGTCAGAAGATGAAGCAAAAGTTAATATGGAAGAAGAACTTCTCAGTGCCTTGGATGAGTTAAGAAAATACAAAACCAGATATAGACAACTGAAAAGTTTTGTAGATGAACAAAAAGAAAAACATGAACAGAAAGAAAAGGAGATGGAGAAACTCATGAGCAACCTGAAAAACTGAATCCTAGAAGAAAATAGGATCGAAGAAAGTCTGAAAAAGTATCTTAGAGAAAAACAAACAACCTGTGAAATAATGGAGGCAGAAATAGTTCACCTAAGAAAAGAACTGGATGCAAAGTTCATTCAAACAAAATATGAAAATAGTTCTAAAATATTAAATAAGATTATTACCACACAAAGGGATTCAGGTAATAAAAAAGGAATAGGCTATTCTCAAGAAGAAAGCCAAGTTAATTCAAAATCTTATGCAGATATTCTCCTCAGTACATTCAAGAAGAAAAATGAAGAGAAGACAAGAAATTATCAGAACTCCAGAGGACCACTTCCACCCATCAAGAAGGAAGATAAGACAATACCAAAGAATTTGTATCAAAACAGGGTTCCTCACATTTTCCTTGGTTATTTCTTTGCATGCTCTAATTTTGGACACAAAGCTATAAATTGTAGAGCATATAGAAGGAAAAATATGAAGGTTAAGAACGATATTCTTAAGGATAACCAAGTAGTAAATCGAGTTAAAAGAAGAAACTATAACTCCTTTGTACCTCTACAAGAAGGGGACCGACAATGCTTCATATGTCATAAATATGGACATAAGGCCATTAATTGCATATTAATGGAAGTCTTAGAACAACCAAAGTTCATTAAAGAGAAAAAGAAACTTCGAAGGGAAAAAACATCAAAAAAGGAATGTCTTATTGCCCTAAAATCTCAAGATAAAAATGATCTATGGTATGTTGATAGTGGATGGTCAAAACATATGACAGGTAACAAGAACAAGTTTTTAGACTTAAAGAAACAAAAGGGAAAAGTTACTTTTGGTGATAATGCTTCAAGTAACATACTTGGGAAAGGCACTGTGAGTTTGGGAAAAGACAAAGCCAGAAATGTGCTACTTGTCGAAAAAATGAAGCCTAGTTTATTAAGTGTTAGCCAAACCTATGATCAGGGGCACTTCTGCATCTTTGATTCCCAAAAATGTGAGATTCAGAGAGAAGACATAGGAAAATTAGTTGGTACTGCTCCTAGAACTCTTTACAATGTGTATACTGCTCCTAGAACTCTTGAAAATGTGTATATACTAGATGCAAAACTGAATGAGGAATGTCATATGAATCTAGTATATGAAAGTTGTCTATGGCATAGAAGGTTGGGGCATATTAACATTGACAATCTAGTGAAAGTCAGCAATCTTGGTGCAGTATGAAACTTGCCAAAGATCATAAAGCCCTCAAATACTATGTGTAGATACTGTCAACTAGGGAAGCAAACTAGAATAAGGTTCAAAGCAAAAGAGTACACAACCTCAAAGCCTTTAGAGCTTGTTCACACTGACCTATGTGGACCTACAAGGACCAAGAGTTTTCAAGGAGAGACTTGCTTTATGTTGTTCATTGATGATTTTATTATAATGTGTTGGATATGTTTTCTCAAAGAAAAATCAGAAGCACTTAACAAATTTAAAGCCTTTAAACCCCTTGTTGAAAATGAAAAGGAGACAAAAATCAAATGTCTTGGATCAGACAATGGTGGTGAGTTCACATCAAAAGAGTTTGATCTCTTCTGTGAAACCCATGGAATAAAAAGACAATTATTTGTTGCCAGAACACCTCAGCAAAACAGGATTGCTGAGAGAAAGAATAGAACAGTTCAAGAGGCCACAAGGACTATGCTCAACGAAGCAAAATTGTCTAATGGATATTGGAGGGAAGCTGTAAGCATAGTAGTCTACATATTGAACAAAGGTCAGCTTAGGGTTAATAGTGATAAGACTCCTTATGAACTATGGTTTGGAAGAGCTCTATCGGTAAAATACTTCAAGGTCTTTGGAAGTAAGTGCTACATCAAAAGACTTGATGAGAATCTTGGAAAATTTGATGCCAGATCTGATGAAGGTATCTTTCTTAGATATGCTTCTAACAAGAAATCATACATATTATACAATCTTAGATAACATAAGATTGTTGAGAGTGTTGATGTCAAGGTGGATGACCTAAAAACATTAAGGATCAAAAATCAAGAGACTATACTTGAGAGTGAAGATGAAGATGATGATGAGACAAATGGCACACAAGTAGAAGAAGTAGAAGAGAATAAAGAAAGGGGTGAAGATGAAGAAGATACTCAAGAAGAGATAAGAGAAGAATTCCCAAGAAGAGACACAAAGACACCCTCAAGAATGACTCAAAAGAATCATCTTGAAGAACTGATTATTGGAGATATGAATGATGGAGTGCACACAAGAAGACAACTACTGTATCAAACAGAAATAGCACTTTTGTCACATATTGAACCCGTCTCAATCAAATATGCATGTAAAGACAATAATTGGGTCAAATATATGAATGAAGAATTGGACCAAATTGATAAAAATAAAACTTGGGAACCAGTTCCAAGACCAAAAACCAAAAATATCATTGGAACTAAATGGGTGTATAAAAACAAAATGAATGAGAATAGGCAGGTAATTAGAAACAAATCCGGATTGGTTTGTAAAGGGTATGCTCAGGTTGAAGGAGTAGACTATGAAGAAACCTTTACACTTGTGGCCAGATTGGAGGCAATTAGCATGTTCCTAGCTTTCTCCAGCTACAGAGAATTAAATTATACCAAATGGATGTCGAGTCAGCATTTCTCAACGGAAATTTAGAAGAGGAAGTCTGCATTGAGCAACCATAAGGGTTCCAATTAACTAACAAATGAGACTGTGTATGTAAACTAAAGAAAGCACTCTATGGGCTAAAACAAGCACCTAGAGCATGGTATGCAAGGCTAGATTCTTACTTACAAAAATAGGGCCTAAAAAGGGGATTGACATATTGTAAAATTGATGGTAATAAAATGATTATTGTGGAAGTATATGTTGATGATATTATATTTGGCATTGATGATGAAAAATTGAGTAAGGACTTTGCTAGGATGATGCAGCAAGTATTTGAAATGTCTTTGCTTGGCGAACTAAATTTCTTTCTTGGATTACAAATAATACAGTTGTGAAGAGAAGTCTGTATACATCAGTCTAAGTATATTAAAGATATTCTTAAAATATTATAGTTAGAGGATTGCAAACCTGTTAGTACACCTATGACAGTTGGATGCAAACTAAGCAAGGATGATGAGTCCAAAGTTGTAGATCCAAAACACTACAGATCAATGATTGGGAGTTTTCTCTATGTAACAGCTTCCATACCTGATGTCAAGCAAGTTGTTGGGATGGTAGCTAGATTCCAAGCAACACCAAAGGAGAGCCATGTTCAAGTTGTAAAAAGAATCTTTAGGTATTTGAAAGGAACCATAGATCTTGGTTTGTGGTACCCTAGCAAGGATTCATTCACTTTAAAAGACTATTCAGATGTTGATTGGGCAGGAAGTGTAGATGATAGAAAAAGTACAAGTGCAGGAGCATTCTTTTTGGGAGAATCACTGATAGCTTGGATAAACAAGAAACAATCCTCAATTTCTCTGTCTAGCACTGAAGCTGAGTATATTGCAGCAGCAGAATGTTTCACACAAGTGGAATGGATGAAAAAAACCTTACAAGACATCGAAATAGTATTTGAAGAACCTACTATTATCCACTGTGATAATACAAGCGCTATAAGTCTCTCTAAGAAACCTGTCCAACACTCAAAATCAAAACACATTCCCATAAAGTACCACTATCTAAGAGATCATGCTGAAAATAAGAACATTAAATTGGAATATGTTCCAACACAAGAACAGGTGGCATATATTTTCACAAAACCCTTAAACAGAGATGTATTTGAATATCTCAGGTAAAAATTGGGAGTAATCCTTATTTGAACCTAAATCTCTCAAGAAAATAATGCATCAGTTGGCACCTATTCAGGGGGAGACAATAATCAACGTCAGAAGGAGTCATTCAGTTATGACGGGAAAAGTGTGATTGCAGTACGAGTTACCAACGGTCAAGACTCTGATCATAAGTATTTAGACAGACAAATCATAGGAGAAGAAACCCTTTTCCATTGATGTCAAAGGGGGGGAGTAACTTCAAAGGAGAGATGCAACATCACAGGGGGAGTTTGTGTATGAAGTTAGTGTGTTGCCCTCAATGACAAAGGGGGAGATTTTTGGACATATTTTCATTCATGTGTTGTCATTGATGTCAACAGTCATAATAAGCAAAGCAACAAGGTTAATCTCATGAAGAAAATTATACTAAGAATCGACAGAAGAACATCACCTTAAGGATGAATCAATTCGTGATTATTGTTGATCACGATAGGATCAACAATGTTCCTATGATAAAATATCAGGAGGGTTAGCAAATGCAGAGATAGACTGAAGAAATTCATGATTATTGTTGATCATGATAGGATCAACAATGTTCCTATGATGAAAGCTCAGGAGGGTTAGCAAATACAGAGATCAA
>CBVK0102986288.1:0-19621 GCA_900067695.1 Picea abies
ACGGCCTTCCACCCCTAGATAGATGGCCAAACCGAGGTTGTAAATTGAATGATTTTGCATATCCTTCGCATGTATAATTCAAATCACCCTTGCACATGGGATGAGAGCCTTCCCTATGTCCAACATAGCTACAACCAAGCCCTTCATATCTCAATCGGCCACAGGCCCTTTCAAGTGGGGTTGGGATTCCAACCAATGGGACCCATAGATGTTGCACTTCCCCTTGCGGTCACCTCGACTGACTCATGTCCTACTCCAATTAAAGCTAAAAAATCCACCTGGTTCATTGAGAGGATCCATCACATCTACCAACAGGTTCAGGATATCCTACATAAGTCCAATGACAAGTACAAACAACACCATGATCAACATCGGGTGTTGCATAAGTTTCAGGTGGGCGACAAAGTTTGGTTGCACTTGCAGAAAAAACACCTTACAGGACCCCATCAGAAGATTTTCCCACTCCATTATGGGTCGTACACTATCACCAAGGCCATGGGCGATAATGATTTTGAGCTCAACATTCCTCCTTTCCTTGGTTTGCACCCAGTGTTCAATGTGGATCTCCTTCGCCCTTATTTCCCACCATTATTGGACAGCTCAGAAGTAGCAGAACAACTAACACCAACAGAGTTGAACCCCGACTGCCTACAATAGGCATCCAATGATCAGATTGTGGACAGACATATCAAGGGCACTCTACAACAAAGGATCCAACTTTATCGAGTCATCAAAGAAGGGTAGCTCCTGCACCAAGGCAAGTGGCTCACCCGGGGCCAAATTCAGCAGAAATTTCCTCATCTGATGGGGGACCTCAATGCATTGGAGACCATTGCTTCCTAAGGAGGGAGGATTGATCTATATGGATATCATTGGCCACCCATGTTTTCCAACTGGCTCAAAACAATTTTCTGACAATTTTGGCAATTTACTACTTTTAGCAATTTTAACTTCCGGGGCCATTTTGAGGGCCTGAATGAAGATTTTTCGGGATCAATATCCTCAATGATATTTGAAGACATGTTTGAGTCTGCAAAATGAATCTCCTCTACGATACCTTTCCAACAAGCTATCACACACCTAAAACGGAGATCGTATGCAAAAGTTACGACCCCGGAAAGTTGATGTACTAACTTACCCAAACGGGGCCCACATGACTTTTGGTGCTTCATCTCCTAGGGTTAGGTTTTTGGATGTATAGGGTTTTTTGCATTCTTTATTATTGTAAAAATGCCTTCAGAGCCTCATTGCAACCTTCTCCTTGTGAATGCGCGCTGCCATCACATCTCTTCTCAGAGATAAGCCACCACCATTCCAACAAGCTTGTTTCCGCTACATTTTACAGTTTCATCTTATTTCGTTATTGAATAGAAAACCAGTTTTACTGTATCTATGTTATTTTGTGTTAAGCACCTGTTAATAATCTGTATTCATTTCATTCTTCTCATAAAATCTGGATCATCAACCCTAGAATAAGTCTAAAAGCCTGAGAAGCCCCTAGAAGTAATGGGTGATGTCAACTCTAGAAGTAATGGGTGTATTTGAAGAAGTATCCAAAGTGGTCCCATGATGGTGCACCTTTAAGCATGGCCCTCATAGGAATATTCTTTGAAGAAGTCTACAAGAAGCCCCAGAGGTGTGATCATGGAGCCCAAAGTTATTTGAGAAAAAAGAGAATGAAGGACAATGTGAATGTATTCAAAACCCTCATAGATGGATAATTCTCATCATGCCATTTCCAACGGTAGGTGGTAAGTCACATGGTTCCTCATAGTTGAGAAGTTATGCCCTCTCAAAGATGAAGCCCCAAAGTATATTCAAGAAGCCATGGATCTAAGGACAAGATGTTACAAGTTGGTCCCAAAATTAATTAAATAAGAAAAGTTGTTGCAGCAAGAAATTATAGGTCGACCCTAAATTCAAATAAATGAGGCACTTGGAAAAATATAAATACACATCAAGAACCTCTCATTTGTTCATCCATCCAAGTGAGTTTTTTTGAATTGAGCTAGCATAAGTGGGTCTTCACTTTTCCTAGGAGGATTGGTGTTCTTAGAAAAACAAATTTGGCCTAGGAGAAAGGAGGTTGGGGAGAGAAAGGTGTATGAAGGTGATTATACTAGTTTTTTGAGGTTATCCGCGAGTTACAATGAAGCAATGTGTAGATTTTTGAGGTTATCCATGGGTTGCAGTGGAACAAGGCATGAATGTACATGAGTCACAATGAAGCAAATAGAGGATGTCCATGGGTCGACAGTGTATGAATTGCAGATCTGTGAAAAGGTCTTGAAGAAGGTGCTACTCTCTTGATGTTGATATTGATGAAGGTCTGTTGATATTACATAATAAAAAGGTATGTTATTCTATATATTTTGAGGCTTGTATCTTGAATATCATCATATATGCTTAATTTTGATGTTTTGGTAGATTTGGGAGGATCTTTCCCTCCTAGATGACCTTTCTTAGATGCAAAGAAGATTCCAAAAGCAAGAGATTGATTGAAAAGATATTGAAATACCCTAGAAGAGAAGTCAGCCCAGAAGAATAAATTAATAATGAAAAGACACATGTCCAGAGGAGAAGTTGACCCAGTTTAGTGGCCATGAATACTATAAATAGAGGACATCTTGGCTCATTTTTTCACTCACTCACACTCTCCCAGCTACACAAAAGTAAGGCGTAATTTTGGAGGAGGTGACACAGTAGTTGCAACTACACAGTTTATTATTGCTTAGTCTTTTGGTATCTCTCTCTTGTGTTCTACTCCTTGAGGAGGTGTGCTACCTTTGTATGTTGTTGTTGTTGCAGCTGTGGTGGTATTTATGGTTGAGCTATCACTTGTGCTAGGGTTTATCTGATTAGAATTACTTTGTGAATGAAATCTATCTAAGTAAAGGTTAGTGTGCTCAGGGGTGGAATATATGAATGCCTATTGTTGGGTGACAATGATGTGACATTGTCTATGGTTAAACAAGCATACCAAAAATTCCAACATGGAATCATAGCTAGTTACCTTCATAATAGTTTGACCACTGGAAGGAATATCGCTACAGTAGCACCTTGCATCACCTTGTAGCTGCAATACTTTGACAAGCTCGTTGAGGATTGTCCCAAAGACGTTGGGGATAAGTCTTTCACAGAGCAGTGCACCCTACCCTAGTGCACCCCCTGCAAACCTAATCATTCCAATTGTAGTTCCATTTGCAGTGAAAGTTTCTGTGAAGTATTGGACAAATTTTTGGTTGTCCTGGTATTCCTTACCCTAGCGCATCTCTAGCTATCTCCAGATTGCAAGTTGAGCACTTTGAAGTTTTAGGAATTGTCATTGCCTTCTGTTGTTTTCCACTGTTGCCAAAGGTATGTAATTGTATAAATACTGTCTCTTATACACATCTCTGAGCGGGCTGGCAAGGCATAAATATAAACTGTATCACTATATTGAGGGTGTTTGCAGGAGAAGGGATCTTTTGTCCAAGCACAAGATCGGGAAACTATATGGGAACAACAGTAGCTAAACTCGAGGTTTGCATATCAGGTTTGATATTCCTTATATTGTTGTAGTTTAAGCATGTGTTGTAACTAGAGTAACAATATTTAGAATTATATTATTTCCATTGTTATTTCTATATTAGTAAAACTTGATTATTTTTGGTACGACTACCATTAATAATGCATTTGTTTATAAGATAAATTAATCTCTCTAGGAGATGTTCTTGGTTGACCTTGTTCGGGGCAGATTATCTTGTAAACTCCATGGAGGTTACCATGGCGATATCATTGTTCTTGTTTCTTGTTCTCAATAGGTCAAAGGTAGTAGCTATGAGAGGGAGATATAATGATGATTATAGGAAGAAAAAATTTAGATGGTATCTAGTTAAGACATGGAGCAGACTATCCATACATATAGTTTTTCACATCCATGTAATAAAGGAGAGAAGGACGAAGTTAGAACCTTCTGGCAAGAAAAATAACTTTGCAGACAAAGAGTATCTCATATGGATATTGATTTAGTTGATCACTCTTCAGTGCACCAAGAAGAGTCAGTAAAGCTAGAAGGGCCTACCCAGAATCATTAAAGTAACTAGGAAGAGACCAACATGGTCACGTGATACTTTACAGGATGCAAAGGGGGATATACATATATATGGAATTGATGCGCCATATCATGAGAAGGAGAATATGGATCCACTAGTGGTGAGGCAGGCAGCCCCACCAAATACTAGCTCAAAAGGAACTAGATTTCAGAGGGAGACAACCCTCAGGTTCCAGTAGGGAGGGGAAACCTCCCTAGGACAATTCATAGGAGCATGCAGACTTAGAGTGAGCCTGATATCAGAGAGATTCAGTTGTTTAGAGACTTTCATTCAGAAAGTATTCCTCCTCAGATTCATATGGGAGAGAGAGATGTCTTCCAAGAATGACAGAGATGAAACTAGCTTCAGAGGCTTTGAGGAGATATGAGACCTCCTAGGAGGATTCCCTTGCTTCAGTGATAAAGGAGGAAGTTGGTCAGAAGGACTAGGATATGGATTCTTGCCTTGGTTCTAAAACAAGAAGTGAAGTCAGTGGTGACTTCCAAGTTTATCTACATGATCAATCATGTTGCAGAAGACAACATAGAGAAGTACAAGGAAATTTTTGTGGCTAGAGGGTTCTCCCCCAAAAGAGGAAGAAGACTATGATGAAACTTTTTCTCCTGTAGAAAAATACACTTCCATTAGATCAATCATCGCGATTTATTTTTCAATGAGATGGAAATTACACCAGATGGATGACAAGACTGATTTCTTGAATGGTGTAATAGAGGAAGAAGAGTACATATAAAAACCACAAGGCTTCGTGATCCATGGGAAGGAGTCCCATGTGTGCAGATTGAAGAAGGCCTTATATAGGCTGAAGCAAGCACCCAGGGCTTGGTATGCCATGATAAATGGATATTTGATTACCAAGAGTGAGGTAGATCCTAACCTCTACTATAAGGTTGAGGATGGATGCCCATTGATCTTGGTTCTATATGTAGATGATCTATTTCTAACAAGGGACGATAATCTCATTAATGGGTGTAAGAGGGAGCTCACTTCAGAGTTCAAGATGAAGGATATAGGTCTGATGCATTACTTTTTGGGATTAGAGGTATGGAAGAGATCATATGAGATTTTCCTTAGCCAACAAAAATATACTGTTGAGATCCTGAAGAAATTCAGGATGATGGACTGCAAGTCCATGGCCACACCTATGATGATAAACATGAAGCTCTTGAGTGAAAAATATTCATATTTGGTGGATCCCACGATGTACAGACAATTGATTGGGTCCTTGATGTACCTGGTTAACACCAGGATATACATATGATTTGTAGTGAATACCCTGAATCAACATATGGTTGAACCTACATAGGTACATTGGATGGAAACAAAGCATATGTTGAGGTACCTTCATGGTATAGTTGGATATGGATTGAGATATGTCTCGGGTGGAGATGTGAAGATGCGGGGATATGCAAAATTTGACTGGGCAGGGAATGAAGTGGATGCGAAGAGTACTTCTGGATCCTAATTCAGTTTGGGATCATGCATGATCTCATGGTTGAGCATGAAGTAGAAATTAGTGGCACTCAATACTTCAGAAGCAGAGTATATCACAACAAGCATGGCAAGCCTTGAAGCAGTGTGGCTTTGAAATTTTGTAGCTGGGATATTTGATCTAGAATTGGAGCCAACTTTGATACATTGTGACAATCCAAGCTATGTGAAGCTAACCAAGAACCCTGTATTCCATGATAGGTCTAAGAATATAGAGATCAAATATCATTACATCCAGGACATGGTGCAGAGTGGTGTTGTGGAACTCTAGTACATATCCATGGACAAGAAGATAATAAACATTCTCACCAAGCCCTTATCAAAAAGTGAAGTATGAGTACTTCAGGGATAAGATTGAAGTGTTGTTGAATGTCCACTCTTGTTAAGAGGGATGTGATGTCCCATTCCCAAGAGTAGGCCAACATGGAGTGACTTAGTAGTATATTTTTTTCCGTAGACTATAGTCAGGCACAAACATGGAACAAGAGGATAAATAAGGGTGATTTGGTGGCTAAATGATGAATTAAGATAAAAAGCATAGGAAACGTCACTTAAGACTAAGTCAATGAAGAAATAGAATGAAAAGGTGTTAAGGGGGGGAATTAATTAATTAGTTACTCACCTTAGGAGGAAAATCACCTAACTTAAGTGATTTCAATGGTGAATTAGATTGGGAAGAGTATAAAGGGAGGAATTTGACCTAATTCCTCATTATGTTATGATTTGATGTTGAGATAGTTCCAGAGGAGGAGGAGATCGACCCCCTTGTTGTTTTGTGGATTTCCGGAGGAAACCACCACCATAGATTGGTTTTGGTGTTGAGAGACACACCCTATCCTATCGTAGATACCATCCAGGTATTTCACCATGCTATTCAGGAGATCCAGTTACAATGATTGTGTAATTCAACTAGTGAGGGTGCAAGGTTTAGAGAGAGGGTTTGTGTGGCCGCACGAGACATAGGAGTATCTTACTGATTCCTTCCGACCTAGTTGAGAGCTAGCCAGGGTGCATATTTTGAGCCACCAGTCATCAGTTACTAATGATGGAATATCCCAGAGTGAAACAAACAACCAAGAAGTGTCGAACTCTTGAGGAAGCACATTTGGGGTTCCAGGGGGTATTCTGGGGTAGATCCGAGGAAACCCTTCCAACCCATTTCACAAGAGGCCAAGACATATATCGTTAGATTCCACCAGTGGGATCAATATGGCGCACTCCCACAACCTAGGAGGTGTGTAAACCCCCAAGGGGTGACATCCAGAGCTTCAGAGGTCAAATATTCAGTCTGACAATTACTAGGATCAACCTAGAGGCCATGGCACTCCTTTTGGGATAGTTTCCAGTCCATTCCGACGAGTATCACCATTAGGGTGAGTTTTCTAGTATAAGCAACAATTGTCGTGAGATTATGAAACTACATTTTATCGATCTATCTTTGCATGCACAGATCAAACTTCATATTCTGGTCACAGGTATTTCTTGTTAGTTGTTTTGTATTCTAGTGACGATCCATGAGATCTAACTGATGACTAGTATATCTACTTCCAACATATTATTGTATTTCCTTCTTTTTCCTCATAAGATATATCAGTGAGATGTGTTGTCCTTTATTTCACATGCATCATATATATACTTCTAAAACACTAAATGAATGAAACACACATGCAAAAATCACCAAGCATGTTCACACATTAACTAAAATGCATCCAGAAACCCCCAGAGTATCAAATCTCAGTGATAGAACAATAGTTCAACAATAGATATCCATATCAGTTGGATCAAGGATATTTCAGTGGTATCAGAGCCTTCTTCTTGCCAACGTGTGAATAAGTGCTTCTCATGACCCCATGATTATGGTAACAAGTGAATAATACCTAGAGGGTCAATGACATTGTGGGGATGAGTACATTCAATACCGCAGAGGTCATAATAGAGATAGGAGAGATAGAAACCGAAGGGATTACACTCCCTTCCACACTCAGTTAGATACAAATCCATATTTAGAGGACAAAGAGCATATCAGTTCAGACACAGAAGTCGAGATAGAGAGGAATATGGGTGACAGGCATGAGAAACCCAAGGGCAGGGGGAAAGGCCCTAAGACACATGTTGACAGTACGTAGGCCATGTTGAATGACCTATCTAGAGGGAAGAGGGACATGATGAATGACATACAAAAAATGGCTATCAATGCACAAATTCTCCACCATAGCATGAGAACTATAGGTGCCAATGCCACAGGAGGGCTGAGTGGTTCAGGAGGACACCAGGGTGGTGGGGCTAGTGGCTCTAGTGGATCATAGGGTGGGGCTAGTACAAACCCTTCACCAGTCCGAGCCTACACATTATCTAGGAGGATTCCCCGACCTTTATACCCACATTTCCAAGGAGGAAAACCATTGGGACAACCTTTGGGACAACTAGGACAGGCAGGAGGACAGTCTTGTTAGTGATAGGTAGTGCCACAGGATCCATTCGGGGAGTACATGAGAGACTACTTGGCACTAGGACTAGAGTTCCATGCAGACACAAGTTTGATGGAATATTGTTCTATAATGTATCGAAACAAACCCCGAGAGGCACAAAGAGGCAATGGGAAAACTCATAACATGGATTTCATCAAGAAAGTGGGAAAGTTGAACATTCCTACTTTCGACGGATCATCATGTTTCTCAGCTCAGGAATGGGTACAAAAGATTGACACATATTTCAAGCTTAAGTTAATGACAGAGTCATAATCTATCAGCTTTTCCACCTTGCACTTGGAAGGGGAGGCCCACAAGTGGTGTTACCATGGGCTGGTGACCTTGGGTCACAACCACATCACTTCAGATTTGGAGTTCATTGAGAGGTTGATGGAGAGGTTTGAAAAGAGAGATCTAGAGCTACACTTTAGGGACCTTACACAATTGAGACAAACTAGATCAATTGAGGCCTTCATCACAGAGTTCCAGAGGAAGGTAGTGGCCATATCGGATATATCAAAGCATAGACTGATGATGTTGGTCGCCGAGACATTGATAGAGCCATTGAGGGGTTGGGTTAAGGATTTCAAACCTCACACCTTGTAGGAGGCCATTGTGCATGGGGGATTCAACGCTGAAACTCAAAACCTTTACCAAAAGATTTGTACCACAGAGAGACAAGGATCAAAAAAATCTCCAGAGGGCATGGAAAGGTAATCCCAAGTTGGATGATGACACAAGACGAGAGTTGATGAGGAAGAATCTTTGATTCTCTTGCAGAGAACCTTGGGTCCCATGGCATAGATGCATGGGAAAGGGACAAATCCACTACATTGAAGTGGAATCAGGCAGTGAGGAGGAGAATCAGGCAGTGAGGAGGAAGATGAGGATATTGGGGCATAAGCTAATAGTGATTAAGAGGATAATACCACATGTGAGACAGATAAACAACTAAAGAAACCTCAGATGCCGATAAGGGAACAACCCAAGGGGGAGACAAAACCTCATAGAGAGGTGAAAGGGGGAACCATAACAACCCTTTTAGGAGTACCCAGGTACAACATTCTTAGGCTCAAGGGCCTTGTACAGGGGAAACACATGACCACTTTAGTTGATGGTGGGGCCACCCACAATTTCATAGATGCGTCCTTGGTAGCCAGGAGGGGGTTACACACTGAATTTGAGGGATTCCATGTGGTAGTGGTATATGGATACACGATGACATGTTTGGACATGATCCCAGACCTAGAGGTCAAACTAGGCAACTACACCATGACAAATACTTTCTATGTAGTTGACCTATTAGATACTGATGCAGTATTGGGGGTACAATGGTTATATTCCTTGGGGGAGATTGGGTTCAACTATCAGACGTTGACCATGAGATTAAGAGATGCCAGTGGATCGAGAGTGGTACTGAGAGGCATGTCTACAAGAGCACCATGAGAAACATTGACAAAAAGTATGGAGTGGATATTCTATCATAGTGATGTAGCCTATGCAACAGAGTGTTTGATCACCACGTGGAAGGATTCACAGGGAAGAGAGAATTACCATCCACAGATCAGAGATATTTTGAGTCAGTATGAGCTGATGTTTGGGCCGATACCACCAGGGAGACCACCATATAGGGGATTTGAGCATACGATTGAGTTGGAGGCAAGGGCTACACCAGTGATCACAACGCCCTATAGGCACCCCAAGAGATTCAAGGACGAGATTGAGAAAGCAATCAAAGAATTGCTTGCGATAGGGAACATCAGGCCTAGAATGAGTCCTTTTGCCTCTTTATTCATTCTGGTATTGAAGAAGGATGGCACATTGCGGATGTGCATTGATTACATAGATCTCAACAAGAAAATGATCAAGAATAGGTACCCCATTCCATGCATATACGAGTTACATGGGGAATTTTTCTTCACCAAGATTGATCTATGGTCAGGATATCATTAGATCAACATCAAGGAGAAGGATATAGAGAAAACAACATTCAGATTCCATTTTAGACATTTTGAGTTCTTGGTCATGCCGTTTGGATTGACCAACTCACTTGCCACTTTCCAGTCATGCATGAACCACATCTTCAGAGGGAAGTTGAGGAAATACCTCTTGGTATTCTTTAATGATATATTGATCTATAACAGGATGTGGGATGAGCATCTGGCACATTTGGAGGAGGTATTGGGAATTATGCAGGCACAACCATTATATGCCAAGGAGTCCAAATGTGAGTTTGGCATGAGAGAACTACTGTACTTGGGGCATATCATCAGTGAGCAGGGAGTATAGGTTCATCAAGAGAAGATCAGGGCCATTTTGGATTGGCCAACACCCAAGAACCTCACAAAGTTGAAGAGAATATTTGGGTTATGTAGTTACTATAGGCGGTTCATCAAGGGATTTTCACAGTTGGGAGAAACACTCATAGATTTGAACAAGGGTTCCTTTCATTGGACAGAGGAGTCACAACATACATTTGAGAAAATGATGAAGGTTATAAGCACATGCCTTGTTCTATCTCTTCCATATTTCTCGTAGCCATTTGTCTTAGAGTGCAACGCATCAGGGGTCAGGATTGGAGAAGTTTTGATGCAAGGAGGCCATCCCATTGTGTTCGAGAGAAATAATCTCAACAATTTGGAGAGAATCTACTCTATTTACGAAAAGGAAATGCTAGCAATCATGCATGCCTTAACCAAATTCAGGCAGTATCTGGTAGGTAGAAAATTTGTAGTGAATACTGATCACAACAGTATCAAGTATTTCCTGGATCAAAAAGACCTCAGTGAGAGAAAACATAAGTGGGTCTCGAATATCCAATCCTTTGACTTTAACATTGAGTATGTCAAGGGAAAGAGGAACGTCGTAGAAGATGCCTTGTCCAAGGGGCCACCAGGGTGTTCGATGATGGACATTTTCACATATTGGAAAGCACATTTGTTGGTAGAATACTCCAAAAACAATTTTTTTTGTGAGGTGATGGATGGAAAGGTGGTTGATGATAGATATCGAGTACTAGATGATGTCATTTTATACAAGGAATAGATCTACTTGGTTCTAGAATCTACCTTGATGGGGAAAATTATGAAGGTGTGTCATGATTCACCTATAGCTGGGCATCACGGGTACTTCAAAACATACATGCAGATCAATGAGAGATTCTCATGGAAGGGTCTCAAGGATTATGATTGAAACACATCCAAGAGTGCATGACTTGTCAGTAGAACAAGTCTGAGAAGACACACCCTTCGGGGTTACTTTAGCCTCTATCCATTCTAGAGCATAAATGGGAGAGCATTTCTATGGATTTCATTACAGGCCTTCCTCAAGTGCATGGCAAGGAATGTTTATTTGTGGTGGTCAACAGGCTGACCAAATTTGCACATTTCTTTGCCATACCCATAGACTACAAGGCCATACAGGTAGTAGATTTATTTTTCAGAGAGGTATTTTGGTTGCACGACTTACCCAGGAAGATAGTTAGTGATAGAGATGGGTTCTTCATCAATGCATTTTGGAAGGAGATTTTTCGGTTGGCGGGCACAAAGCTAGCCATGAGTACCATCTACCACCCACAAATAGATGGACATACAAATATTGACAACAAATGGGTGGAGGGGTATCTGAGGAACTATGTAGGAGGAAATCCGTGCACATGGGTGAGTATTGCTACAACATGACTTACCATATGTCTATCAGAATGTCACCATTTAGAGAATTGTATGGATATGATACACCCTATTTTGTGGAGATTTTGTTTGGGGATATCAGGGTCCTGGGGGCCAAAGAATGGGTGGAGGAGAGCCAGAGGATTCTATGGGCAGTGAAGGAAAACTTGCAGGTAGCTCAAAAATAGTAGAAGATCTATGTAGATAGGCAGAGGGTAGAGCAAAGTTTCGAGGTAGGGGACTTGGTTTTTCTGCAGTTACAACCATACATACAGTTCTCCTTGAAGAGGAGAAGAGTAGAGAAACTGAAGCCATAATTTTATGGGCCATATAGAGTCATCAAAATGATAGAAGAGGTGGCATATGAGATAGAAATACCAAAGGGTAACAAGATTAATAATGTATTTCGCGTTTCTTGCCTTAAAAATGCATTGGGACAACAAGTTAGCATTTCAGAGGAGTTTCCACCCTTGTATGAGGAGGGCCAGTTAGAGCTAGTTCCAGAGGAGGTGCTCAAGCAGAGAGAGTGCAGGTTGAGGAGAAGGGTCATCAGGGAGTGCTTGGTTAGATGGAGGGTACTTCTAGTGGAGGATGCAACAAGGGAGGGAGAGCATATTTTGTAGAACCCAGAACTGATGTTGCTCGAGGACAAGCAATCTCGGGAAGGGAGGACTGTGATGTTCCGTTCCCAAGAGTAGGCCAATAGGGAGTGACTTAGTAGTATATTTGTTCCCATAGACTATAGTCAGGCACAAACAAGGAACACAAGGAGAAATAAGGGTTATTTGGTGGCTAAGCGATGAATTAATCCAAAAATCATAGGAAAAGTCACTTATGCCTAAATCAATGAAGAAATAGAATCAAAAGGTGTTAAGGGGGGGGAATTAATTAATTAATTATTCAACTGAGGAGGAAAAGATCCTAGATTAAGTGATGTCAATGGTGAATTAGACCGGGAAGAGTATAAAGGGAGGAATTCAACCTAATTCCTCATTATGTTATGATTTGATGTTGAGATAGTTCCAGAGGAGGAGGAGATTGACCCCCTTGTTTTTTTTGTGGATTTCTGGAGGAAACCACCACCATAGGTTGGTTTCAATGTTGAGAGACACACCCTAGCCTATCATAGATACCATCTAGGTATTTCTCCGTGCTATTAAGGAGATCCAGTTACAGTGATTGCGCAACTCATCCAATGAGGGCGCAAGGGTTAGAGAGAGGGTTTGTGTGACTGCACGAGACAGAGGAGTATCTTACAGATTCCTTCCGACCTAGTTGAGAGCTATCCAGGGAACATATTTTGAGCCACCAATCATCAGTTTCTGATGGTGGAATCTCCCATAGTACAACAAAAAACCAGGAAGTGTGCAACTCTTGAGGAAGCACATTTGGGGTTCCAGGGGGTATTTCGCGGAAGATCTGAGGAAACCCTTCCAACCCATTTCAGAGGAGGCCAGGATGATCATTTTGAGACATATATCATCAGATTCTGTTGGGGAGATCACTAGGGCACATTCCCATAGCCCAAGAGGTGCAAAAACCCCCAGGGGGTGATATCTAGAGCTTCAAAGTTTGGATCTTCAGTCCGACAGTTACTAGGATCAACCTAGAGGCCAGGGCACTCCTTTTGGGATAGTTTCTAGTCCATTCCGATGAGTATTTCCATCAAGGAAAGTTTTCCAGTATCTGTAGCAGTTGTCGTGAGCTTCCAGAACTATGTTTTGTCGATCTATCCGTGCATGCACAGATAAACCTTCATCTTCTGGTCATAGGTATTTCTTGTTAGTTGTTTTGTATTCCAGTGATGATCCATGAGACCTAATTGATGACTACTATATATTCTTCTAGCATATTATTGTATTTCCTGCTTTTTCCTCATAATATATATCAATGAGATGTGTTGTCCTTTATTTCACATGCATAATATATATACTGCTAAAACACTAAATAAATGAAACAAACATGCAGAAATCACCAAGCATGTTCACACATTAACTCAAACGCATCCAGAAACCCCAGAGTATCAAATCTCAATGATAGAACAATAGTTTAGTAGTAGATACACAGACTAGCTGGATTAGGGATATTTCAAGGGAGGTGTGTTGTTTCTTCTCATGCCGGCTAACCCCTCTAGCCAAGGGTTCTCTAGATCAGTCATGTGAGGTGAATGAGGGGGTAATGTACTATTGGACCTGTTGAGAGAAGAAAAATCACATGCATAGTCATAAGACTATGGTAGAGACTATGTGTCTCTGGAGAGTAGTTGTGTGCTACTTCGGTGGATGTGTTCCACTGGCGGAGGATGTGTGACTCTAGACAGTAGTTGTGTGCTACTTTGGTGGATGTGTTCCACTGGAGGAGGATGTGTGACTCTGGACAATATCTGTGTGCTACTTTGGTGTATGTGCTCCACTGGCAAAGGCTGTGTGACTCTGGATAGTAGTTGTTTTCTACTTTGGTGGATGTGTTCCACTGGAGGAGGCTGTGTGACTCTAGACAGTAGTTGTGTGCGACTTCGGTGGATGTGTGACTTCGGATAGTAGTTGTGTGCTACTTTGGTGGATGTGTTCCATTGGTGGAGGTTGTGTGACTCTGAACAATAGATGTGTGATACTACAGTGGATGTGTTCCATTAGCAGTGATTGTGTGTCACTGGACAATAGTTGTGTACTACTTGGAAACAATTGTGATCTATTGGATGAAATTATAGTAGTTGTTTGCTACTAGCTGATTGTCATAGAGATTACTAGATCACTTGATGTAGTTGTGTGCTACCGCTTGATCATAGAGAATGTGCCTGATGATTCAATCTACCGAAGGCATTGTAGCATTTGTGTGCATGCTAGAAGATTACATATTAGTCAGTGGACTACCAGATGAAGACATTGTGAAATATGCCTCCCTAGCTAAGAGGGAGTGTTGATTTTTTGGTAGATGCGGGAGGATATTTCCCTCCTAGATGACCTTTCTTAGATGTGGAGAATATTCCAGAAGAAAGAGATCCATTGAACAGATATTGAAATACCCTAGAAGAGAAGTTGGCCCAGAAGAATAAAGTAATAATGAAAAGACACTTGTTCAGAGGAGAAGTTGACCCAGTCTAATGGCCAGGAAGACTATAAATAGAGGATGTCTTGGCTCATTTGTTCAATCACTCACACTATCCCAGATACATAGAAGCAAGGTGCAAGTTTGGAGGAGGTGACACAGTAGCTGCAGTTGCACAATTTATTCTTGCTCAATATTTTGGTATCTCTCTCTTGTGTGCTACTCCTTGAGGAGGTGCACTGCCCTTGTATGTTGTTGCTACTGCAACTTGTTGATGATTAAAAACGTCAATGTAGTTTCGCCCACAAAGTGTTGCTAAAGCCTATTATTATAAAAGCTAAATAATACTAGTAAGTGGGACCCCTTGTAGTATTGAAGATCAAATATGTTCATCTTTTTTTTTTTTGATGTTGTGATGATGTGCGACACGACTTACATGGTTGATGAGATATTTTTGTTACTGGTTATGATTTGAGCTTATGAAATATTGATTCCTTATGTTACTACAACCTATATATCATTGATATCTGTTCTGATCTCACCTACACAACAAACATGTTAGTGAAATTACCTAGAGGGAAGTTTTGAGAAAGACAAAGATACTATAACAAATGCAAAGTAAAAGAGGATCTAGATTTGTGATCTTATGACACCACCTACAACCAAGCGGAAGGAAATAGGGAGCAATGCAACAGTTGAAAAAGTGA
Organism: Picea abies; assembly: GCA_900067695.1. NCBI lineage: Eukaryota > Viridiplantae > Streptophyta > Pinopsida > Pinales > Pinaceae > Picea > Picea abies. The sequence continues at coordinate 15,474 of CBVK0102986288.1, forward strand.
AGGATTTAATAACTATCCTATTCACTATAGTACATGCATGAAAGACTTAACAATTACCTGTTGGCAGCCAACTCATTTTTTTTAATTGTTCTAAAAAAAGATGCCTACACCTCTTGTCTTCTAAACGACAAATCATCGTATATATATATATATATGGTGTATTTGGATAGATTGAATGTTAGTGGCTCATTTGACAAAGTAATGGACATGGATAGCTATGCGATTTTGTTTGAGCTATATGATGTGAAATGGAATATGGTGATCGCGCTACTGGCTTTTAATGTGGTGATGGTTTTGATACATGTTTGATTAATTGTGTTAATGGAGAATTTGTTGGCATGTACTGTTGATTTAATGAGATGTGGGTGGAGGTGACGTGCATTTACTATACGTCACCTTTACTCTTCCCATTGGCCGCCACCCTAGTCAGGTTATTTTTCTATCTTGCTTCTGTGTTTATGCTCCAAAATTTTAGCAGGGAGGAACCACTCAGACAACTCTTTTTTAAGGAATTCGATTAACATGTATGTCCCTTTTTTTTGACCATTCTTGACTTCACTCTGGTTATGAAATGATTACTGGCTCATGTGTATTGGTTTGTGTTTTTCCTAAGTGTTTCAATTATGTGAAATTTTGGTTCTTGAATGAAGAATGGATGGTTCTTCCTGTAATTGTTTTGAGTTCGTAGAGGTTATCGGTCTTCCTGGTGATAGCTCTATGTTACCACTACTGGTTTAGTTGGAGGGTTTTTTGTTTAAGTCTTGGGTGGATATCTATCTTCACACACTGTCACTATATCCAGTCTCTCGCTTTCTTGGGTTTAATGGTAGAAGGTTTTCTGCGTCACTATGTTGTGTTTCACTTCAGCATTGGTTGTTTCCACCGCTAAGGGTCACAAAGTGAGTGTTTTGTTCTTAACTCGGCCATGTCTCCACCTCAGTACTGTGGTAGTTTGGATGAAGAACATGAGGGTTATACCCTGCATGCATTAAATAAATTCCCCAGCCGAATGAGAGCCTCACCGTTTTTTCCCCCCCTTCCATGGATTGTTACCTATCCACAAATGAATCACGTCTCTCTTTGTGTGCACACCCTTGGCCTCAAAAGTTCCACCATTATGAGGATTTGGCTCCATTCCCTGGTGTTGGCTACATAGCATACCCTTAAACCTCCAGTCTCAAATTTTGTAAAGGATATTTTCGTGCCTATCAAGTTACTACAGGTTCTCATGGATCGAATGTATGGTCGATCACTTGTGAATACAAATTTGCCCAGTTGGTCGTATGGCAGTCCTGTTGTCTTAGAATTTAGTTATTGCATCTGTGATGATAATAATAAACCCTTCGTTGCAAATTTCACTTTCAAAGATACAATCACCCTCCTTATGTTAATAGCTCAGTATTGTCACTGGAAAGGGCCTCTGCCCGATTCGATTGGATGTGTGGGTATGCATAGCTACCACAACTTGTTCGGTTGATTGATTTTCTACAACAGTGGCAAATTTTTTGGTTGATATACAGTCACTAGTATTTGCACTAATAATTAATGGATGATAGCTAGCATTGGTTAGAAATGCTTGGGTTTCTCACACATGTCGCGTTGTGTGTATGGTGTTTTGCAAATGAAATATTGGGCATGGTAACTATGGTTTTCTTGGGGCCGAATGATTATTGAACTGGATAACTATAAAAAGTATATCCACTGCATCCTTGTGCTTGTTGGTTGTATAGACCTGAGTGTGCACAGCATAGTCGATCACGGTGTGACTAAATCCAATAAATCTTATGTTAAATCGATGGCTCAACTGATATGTTGAGTTATTACCGTGACTGTGTATTTCTTGTGCTAAGTCGAAATGTTGTATCGTGGGATTTTGTTAGCTTCGCACTGTGTGTGGTATGGATAGCTTGGTTTTCACACTCATGGCACCCACATAAGTTTTAAGCATGTTTATTTATTGCAATCGATCACTTGTTAAAACAAGCATGTTTTTTATGACAGTTGTGTTGGATAGGTGGCCCAACTTTTAAGTCACATTGAATTGTTTTTCTTTATAGTGGAAGTACTACATTGCCTGGGAAAATTACCCTATGCATAGCTTGTGTCTAAATGGTGGTTGTTGGTTGTATGATTAATTGTCATTTCAGGTGTGGCAATTTGGTCTTGATTATTTTGGTTACTGCATATATATGTTAACGAATATCATTGCATTTTGATGGGCTCTATTGCAGTAATAGTGACTTCATTATTATTTTGAAAACATGACTTTTTGAGTATAGTTGTGGATTGAACAAATGCATGGGAAGTGGTTGATTTTGATAGTTACAGATTGGAAATGGGTATTGTTCGTAAATTGTTATAAAATGAAGAGTGTGTGAATGAAGGGAACATAACCTCTTACAAATTATGTGGAATACTTATTGTTTTGTGATGGCACTGTGTTGGATATTTGATTATTTGACAGTGAACTAGTTAAGTACACAATAATTGTTATTCAGTCATGATGATTGTTGGTTGGTGCATCTATTCTTACTGCAGAATGTTTTATGGATCACTTGATTAATTTCATGAACAGTAATCATTATCCTCCCCTCCCATTATCTCACTTTCCGCTAATTACAAACCCTTCACATATCCCATACTCATTTTTTCACTCCCTATTCTGAGATTGATTATAGCCAAGAGAGTTTTTTTGTTAAAGTGGATGAAAGTGGCAATGTCTTGGGTGGATTGTAGTGATATTTTATTAGTTTTCTTTACAGTTGATTGTTGTTTTCATTGAACAGTGACCATTTCTTCTCCCCTTTCATTATATCATATTTTCACTCAATACAAACCCCTCACATATCCTAGGACCTTGTTTCACCCCCTTGCTCGTTGATTAACAGTAAAACAATTTGTATGGATTGGATTGCATGAGCCTGATACATTTTGAGACAAATCTATTTCATATTTTTAAGAGTTGTCATGTATGGTTATTTAAAAGACTATTTGCTAATTGATCATGCATGCAGGATGAGTTTTTTCAATCGAGGTAGCCATGGTCGAGGAAACATAGGTAGAGGTAATTGGAACCGAGGCCCAAGAAGGCCCAGGTTATCCATACATTTTGATGTTGATTCAGAAGAGCTTGGTCAATTGTTTCATGCCATATTCTTTAATTGGATTGGGTAGGGAATAGTCCAACCTAGGCCTGAAAGACCTCCCTTCCAAGCTCTGCAAGCTCCTGGTATCCCTATACCTCCTCATGTCTCCTTACAACCTGAGGTCCCTGAAAATGATGGATGGCAGGAGATTGTCCACCCGACAGTCTCCCAACATCATGGCTGGCCCAACTTGTCTTTTTCTGCTCCTCCACCTTTGAACCCCATTGTCCAAGCTACCCCTAGCCACTCGCCAGTGCAACCCTCCCATGCTAGCAAGATATTGAAGACTGAAGCCCACCATGCACTTGATAAAAGAAAAGACACTACTACCCCTTCCTCACCCTCCAATGACTCTGACAAATCCATGTCTTCCCAGATGCATTTGAGGGACGATTGTTCCCATGTGATCAACGATATTAAGCCTAAAGGATCTGCACAACCTAAGGAAAATTAAGGAAACTCAAGAGGTGACAGCAGCAACCAAGGAAAGGTTGCATCGTAGACTGAGAAATATGACTTTTGAGTTTTATGTTATCTATTGTTTCATGATAGTTGATTTCATGGATCTTTGGAAAACATGTTTATTTTGGATATATGAGTATTATTTTGAAATAATTTCAAATTTCATAAGTTTTAATTGCCAAAAGTGAATATGTTAATGGGAGGCACAAGGAGGTGTCTTTTTCTTAACTAATAGTTATGTTATGATTATTATGATTGTTATGGACCAAAAGGAGTTACACGGGGTCCCACCTACTAGTTATTATTTATTTATGACCCTTTATTTTAATTATTACTTTTTCCCCTAACTAAAGTTAGTTGAGTCTTTTAATTAACTTAACTAATGAATTGGTTCAACTTCTTCAACCAATTCTAATTTGTTAAAAGAAAAAACGAAGGGAGGAACATGAGGAGGATAGAAGCAGAAGCATGCTAAGGTTTTCTCTTTGAGTTTATGTTGAGATAGTTCAGTTTTCATTCATTCATATATTCATCACAACC
>CBVK0102986320.1:0-22537 GCA_900067695.1 Picea abies
ACTTTACATTAACTATCTTAAATGCCTCATCTACCTAAGGACGAGAGCTATCCGCTCAAGGCCCATTTACAATATACAAGTGTGACGTTTCTTAAATGGATCATTTAAGACTTGCGCAACAATCCCCAAAGTGTTTTCCAAAAATGTGTGCTGGCTTGTCCAACTGTCCCCGCTTCTGCGCTGGCTCGCTTGATGTGCTGGCGATGCTCCTGCATCAATTAACATATTTCTCTCTTTATCCTCAACTTTATTTCCTTCCCCTTGTTAGTGGGGGAGAGGGATACAAGTATTTCTTCATAACTTCTACAAAGGAACGAGAACCAGAAGCTTTAGGGTCATGCTTGTCATTCATATTTGCATCTTCCTCTTAATCCATTGATTCATCCTCTTCTTCCTTTTCTTCTTCTAACTCCTCTTCTACTTTCAGTTCCTTTTCTTGGAGGGTTTTTATTCTTACCCCGGATGGGGTCCCTTTTGTGATTTTTGGAACTGTATTCTCTATTTCCACATGGATTTCAATTGATGATCTAGTTTTAAGATTTGAATGGGTATTTGGAGGATATCTATGTATCCTTTCCTCTTTTGCTTCACCTCAATCTTCAAGAACTTCAATTTTTTTGTTGGAGGGGTTGTACGTGACTGACTAAGGTAATTTTTTAGACTATGTCCCCTTGGGATACTACATATTGCACCTTTTGGATAATTGTTTGAATGATTCCTACTCACTATTGTTATGAGAAGTTGCAACCTGCTTCAAAAGGGCCTATGTTTCTTGAATTCTTATCCAGCTCTTTGCAAAGTTTCCATACTAGTGGTAGGAGTTACACTTCAAAGGGATATTATCATAGTCAAAGGCTTGAAGATGAATCCATCCCTCCATATTGAGGTGTATCGCCTCCAAAAGGCCCTTCTCTAATCCATTTCCACACAAATTCTAGTACATAAATAAATATACCCATTTGGATCAACTCAATCAATATAATGACCCAACTTATCTCCAATAGTTTTGAGAGAATATTCATCCTAGGAGATGATGGGAAGGTGCAGAATCATGACCCATATAGGGGCAACTAGGAGAGGAACATTCTCTTGGAACCCATGAAGTAGGGACCTGATCTAAAAGTCAAGTATTTCTCCTTACTATTGAATAAAATAAAAAAATAACCTCTACCACGATAAAAACTAGAGATATGACCTTGGACATCCTAATGCTTTGTGACCCATACCTACACTGCTTGAGGGTTGGGCCAAATGCCAATGAACTTTCCAATTAGGGCTTTCTCATGCAATAGAATGGATTTCCTTTTTGGTTCTGGATACAAAATGTACATCTTGGGTATGGATTCTACCTTTTAAGAAAACCTACTCTTCATTAGGCATTTCTCACCAGTAAGTTTTGAAGATCTAATCAGTGAAATAAATATCTCCTCCTCAATAATTTTAGGTGCATCTATGTTGAGTCAATGGAGGTAATCTTGTCTTGAAATGGAACAGAAAATCCACCAACCTAACAAAGAGCTTAGCGAAGGTGACTACATGAGAAATGGTGGTGAATTCAGTCTGTTTGATGGTTGGTTCAAGATTGATGGTGGTTGAAGTCTGCAACTAGGGTAAACCTTGGTTGTCGTAGGGTGTGTATCTCTAGTTCATTTCTTTTGGCTTTCACTTTCTCATGTACATTTATTTTTTATAGTACTATAATCTATATAAACTCTACTATGTTGTACGAGTAAAGACACAACCATTTTTCGAAGAATGCAAATTGTTCTATTGGGGTTGCATGTGGGGTAAGAACATATATTTAGTTGCTTTAAATGTATATGTAAAAAGGGTCGACTTGATTAGGGTGCCCACATGTGCAATGAATGAAAATATGTATATATAGAGATCAATATAGTCATTACTGGAGGCATGAACATATATCGATGTCTCCAATAATGACTGTATTGACCTCTATATATACATATTCTAACATGTTGCACATGTGGCCCCCCTATTAATTCAACCATAGGTTCATAACACAAATAATCGTTATCTTAAAAAATATATTTATATTGATCATGTAAATGAGACATATTGAAAGAAAAATAGAAATGTTGAATTCTTTATGGTTTATTCACTCCATACCATAGGGTTGGTTATTCGAACCTAAATCCAAAGTGAATGCATAGCACATGACACATGGGTGGGAAATATATTATAAAATATGTGTTTGTTATCGTCAAATCCAAATCCAAATCATTCCCACACATGTAATATATGTTCCTACCTAGTGACTTTCAAATTTGAATTATTTGGTGATGCTCATAATGTGTGCACATTTTAGGAATCTCAAAATAAGATCATGTTTTATGAAATTCAAAACAAGAGTGCATTTTATGTGTTGACTTGGTGGTCAACACCTCCTTTGGGACTCGTGACATGGTTTAACAACCTCTCATGGATCTGTTAACTCTGGCGGTTGTATCAGAAACTAATAAGTCGACCTTTTGGTTTAACAGAAAACGTGGGCCAAAAATTGGCATTGGAGCCAAAGGTTGCAGGTTCGAATCTACTCGGTTGGTGTCAAGGGTGAGATTGTTGACTTGGTGGTCAACACCTCCTTCAGAACTCGTGACATGGTTTAACATCCTCCTGTGGATCCATTAACTCTGGCAGTTGTATCATAAACTAAAAGGTCGGCCTTTTGGTTTAACGAAAAACGTGGACCAACATTATGAAGCTCAAAATGGGAGTGTCTTTTATATTACTATAAATCATTCAAGTTTCACCTCCATAACACTAAAATTTTGTCAACCTTGCATATGTGTGTGTTTCTATGTGCATCTACTTAGCACTATAATATTTTCACCCTTGTATACATACATTTCATGGTCCACCTCCATATAAGTAATTCATGGAATCAAGGTAGTAATATACCTTAGTAGTGATACCAAAGAAGCCATAATACAAGTAAGGACATATATTTTTCCTCCTCATGGTTTGTAATGGAGTAATATAAACCCTACCAAACATAGTAGGGACATATAATCAAGGATTATTTAATATATATGGCATTTTCATGATACATCGTGTATTACAAAAGGGATCATTTTATTGATAGAACCATCACTAGGGCTATGATACCCATCCCCACTACATAAAACCTTGCGATCGCACCAATATGACACTCATAGGACATACATTCTCTTTCTAGAGATTGTATGGTAGTTCAAAGCCTCATCCCTTACACATAAGCCATAGGATCTTCATTTATTCCACAATATCCTAATTTTATTCTTTGTAATATGGTAAAGGCCCCAAGATGCATCATTTATGCTCAGAATCTTGTAATGGAAATATCTCATTTGTAAGACATGTGAGGTGATATTAATCCCTAAGAATTTTCATTAGCCACAGGGAAACATATTTTATGGCCTACAATGTTATTTTTTATTCCCAAACCTTGAGAAATTCCCTAATTACCATCCTCAGTGCATAAAACCTCATAATGATCTAGGTGGATCTTGGTGGCCATCCACCTTCAACACTAAATCTATGTTTCCAAGCCTACGGTTTTGATAAACCATGTTATTCACCCTTTTGATAGGGAATGTAATGTAATTCCATCTCCATTTATAATTTAATGTAATTCATACATCGTTAATGCACTGGATCCCATTAGAAATCCACAGCTAAGCACACTTGGGATAGAGTAGTATTGGTATGGGTGACCTCACGGGAAGTGCTAGTGTTTTCCATACCTATGGAAATTTATAAACTTGGCCAATTTATTCCACATGCATCATGGGAATAATTATCCTCTCACTCTCTCATATATAATCAAGGTGAAGGAGGTCCTTTAAGGATGCAATGGAGTCTGATGTAAATATTGTTGTGAATGAAGCATATCCAACATCTCTTTCACCTTTTTGGAGGTGCGACACCCTTCAAGGTATAAGTTAATTTCGATATCCCCTTATTTGAAGTCTAGATAGATGCATATGCTCTAGAAAAATGGTTGGATCTGCTAGAAGGTTATTACTTTATGCATATGCTCTAGAAAAATGGTTGGATCTGCTAGAAGGTTATTACTTTATCCAAAAAAAAACCGAGAGAGAAAATATGACCTTCGCACTCCTTAAATGTATTCCCCGTGTTAGAGCTTGGTGGGAATGTCACTGGGAGAGGTAAACCATAGATGAATCTACACCATTTAGGAGAGAACCCACGTGGGCGACCTTTATAGATTTCCTCAAGGAGGATGTCTACCCTATCGGAAACTATGATGACCAGTACATGAGATGGGAAACTCTACATCGGAAAAGAGACCAAACTGTGCTAGAGTACACTAAAATCTTTCATACCTTGCACTCAAAGCTAGGTATCAAAGACTCTGAGTGGAATTTGGTTTTGAAGTACCATAGTGGTATGCACAAGTACATTCAAAGAAAGAATTTTATAAACTTAGACCAATTTATCCCACATGCATCATGGGAATTATTCTCTTCTCACTCTCTCATATATAATCGAGGTGAAGGAGGTCCTTTTAGCATGCAATGGAGTGTGATGTAATTCTTATTTGTGAATGAGTGTAGCCAACATCTCTTTCTCTTAAAAGATAAGCTACCACCATTCTAGCCAGTTTTTGCTCTATAATGTTTTTCTATTTTATTCATTAATAGAAGTTGGGTTTCACTTTATTTTCTTGTTTTCTACTATATTTTTGTTTGTATCTCATTTCGTTCTCAGCCTAATATAGATCAATGGTATCAGAGAAGTATACTTCTTATTGTTTCTTAGATCATGTCCTCTACGAGGTCAGGGTATAGAGAATTGGGTCTCGAGCTAGTTTCACTTAAGGACAACCGCTCTCACCAACCCAAGTGACCTCCCATGGAGAAAGAAAAGAGAGATGACAGAGCAAGAGATCCTTTCAAGACTTTTCTTGAGGAATCCCTCATGTGACAAAGGAACGAGATGATGGAAAAATTTTCTCAAATCCTTCAATGAATACTAATGACAACTGAGGAATCTTTGACAAACAACCATTTTAGAGGTGCAACACCCTTCAAGGTACAATTCAATTTTGATATCCCATTATTTGAAGTCCAGATATATGAAAATAAAAATGATTGAATCTGCTAGAAGGTTATTACTCTATCCAAAAAAAAATCGAGAGCAAAAAGATCACCTTCATGCTCCTTATATCCATTCCCCATGTGAGAGCTTGGTGGGAAGGTTACTGGGCTAGGTACACCATGAATGAATCTACGCCATTCATGAGAGAACCCACTTGGACAAACTTTGTAGGTTCCCTTAAGGAGAATTTCTACCTTGTCGGAAACTATGATGACTAGTACATGAAATGGGTGACTCTACATTAGAAAGGAGACTGGATGGTGTCAGTGTACACTAACATATTTCATACCTTGCGCTCAGAGTTGGGTATCAAACACTTCGAGAGAAACCTGGTTTTGAAGTACTACAATGGTCTACATGGGTACATTGAAACAAAGATGTATTTCTTAGACATCTTTGCACTGGGAGTTGCTTATCGATATGTAGTCAAAATTGAGAAGAAATTCAAGTAGTGGAGTAAACAAGAGTTTGGGTTTGCAAATATGAAACAATAGAAGAATGGAAAAGGAAACCCTAACTCACAAAATTAAGGAAAAAGCAAGGAGATTCAATCTCAAGAAAATCATTCCAAGAAACCAACTAAGAAGGGTGATGGGAAGTCTAAGAAAGACACCAGAAAGTGGTGTGAGTTCCACAAATCCCCTAGCACAACACTAGTGAAAGTCACCCGAAACATTCATTGTTGGTCGAGCTCAAAGAAATAGAATCATAACCCGACTCAGACTCTGATTCAGAGCACAATAAATGGAAATGGATCATCAATGTAGAACCCACTACTACCATGGCGGCCACAACGATACAACTAGAAGAACCAGAGCACCCTAAGGAGGGGGGGAACCTCTTCCACTCACATATGTGGGTAAAGGGAACCCCACTGCATTTATTTTTTTATAGCAAGTCAGAAGAACATGATCTCAGTCGAGGTTTTCAAGAGATTGAAGTTGTCAACAATTCCACACCCCCAACCATACACCATCGAATGGTTGAGTCGGGGATGAGACATCCACCTCAGCCAATTGTGTCACATGTCCTACTACATCAATCCCTTCAAGGATGAGGTACAATGTGATGTTTCCCCACTTGAATTTTGTGATGTTCTTTCAGGACAACCATATATGTGGAAGCATCATGTTATATATGAGTCTCAACCCTGCAATGTCATTGTTACACTGGGAGGTTAGCTCTATAGGGTACCAGAGGTAGCTCCGACTACTACAACTTCATTGATCTCAGAAAAATAGTGCCACAAAGTAATCTCTTATACCACAATTTTTTCCCTCTTCACGATCTAGTCAAAAGGTGAACATGCCACTACAACCACTACAGCCTCGGCCCAAGACCTGTATATCTAGCATAAGCAAGTCAACAAGATTGTAGAGGAGAACGGAGATATTTTTTATTCACCTACAAGGGTGCCTCTGCACTACCATGTCCCTTATTCCATTGACTTGGTGCCTGATGCTCCCTTACCCAATGGTCCAATCTATAGATGCTCCTTTCTAGAGAATGAGAGTCTTCCGTATGTTCAACTTAGATCTATTGGCCACGACCCTTTTTAGGTGTGTTTGGGGTTCCAACCATTAGCCCCCATTGATATATCTCTTTTGTATACATCTTCACTGAGAGAGTCCTCCCACACTCAGATCAAAGCATATCATGCATCCATATTTGTTGAACAGATCTATCACCTCCACCAAAAGGTTCATGACATCCTTCCACAGGCCAAGTACAAGCAAGACAACTACTTCAACAAGGCAAGTGACTCACCAAAGTTCAGATTTAGCAAAAGTCTCCTCATCTCCCGAGGGAACTTAATGCAATGGGGACCGTTGCTTCCAAAGGTGGGAGGATTAATCTAAGTGGATCTTGGTGGCCATCCACCTTCTCCACTGAATCAATGTTTTTGAGCCTGTGACTTTGATAAACCATGATATTCACCCTTTTGATGGGGAATATAATGTAATTCCATCTCCATGTGTAATGTAATTCAATGCCTACAACATTAATGCAACAGATCCCATTAGAATTATGCAGTTAATCGCACTTGGGATAGAGTAGTAATGGGATGGGTGACCTCCCGAGAAGTGCTAGTGTTTTACATGCCTATGGAATTTTGTAAACTTAGACCAATTTATCCCACATGCATCATGGGAATTATTCTCCTCTCACTCTCTCATATACAATCGAGGTGAAGGAGGTCCTTTAAGGATGCAATGGAGTGTGATGTAAAGCTTGTTGTGAATGAAGTGTAGCCAACATCTCTTTCTCTTTAGAGATAAGCTACCATAATTCTAGTCAGTTTGTGTCTACAATATTTTGTTATTCTGATTCATTAATATAATTTGGGTTTCACTGTATTTCTATGTTTCTATCATATTTTTGTGTTTCATTTCATTCCCTCAAAAAATATGGATCACATAATGGCACCCATATAATGCTTATAGGCTATATATTCACTTTACAGTTATTGTGTGGTAGTTTTGTGTCACATGCGTGGTCCATGAACCATAAAATATTACTTTATTCCCTGGGACATTAGTGTTCCTCGATGGACCATGTTTGTGGCCCCAAGAACCATTCCCCATGCACACAACCTTGCAATGGAACCCATACAACACCTATGGTTCAAAGATTCCCATTACAATGCTTGTATGATAGTTTTGGACTATGTGTTTGGTCCATGATCGACAAAATCCTTTCTTAGTACCTAAGACAAAGTAGTGTTCCTCATACGAAGTCCAAGGCCATGATAATCATCCCCATTGCATAGGACCTCACAATGGCACACACACAACCCCTTCGGGTAAAATATTCCCTTTATAGGGCATGTGTGGCCAAGTAATATGAGATAACCCCAACATGGACCCACAATAAAATTTTGGAAGATCCAAGATGTTGTGGAGCTATGTTAGTGTATGTGGGGAAACCAATCAAGGATGACTTGGATCTTGGATGGATCCACATGCACATTGCATTCATCCATGATGTATCCCAAATATTGAACTATTTTTTTTTTAATCAATGCATGTCTAGGTTGGCATATAACTTGAGTTGTCATAGGATGTTCAACACTTGTTGAATGTGATTTAGATGTTCTTCCCATGTTTTGATGAAGATAAGGATGTCATATAGGTATACAACTACAAATGAGTTAGTGAATGGCCACAAAATATCGTTCATCATCCTCATGAATGTTTCCGATGCATTAGTCAAGCCAAAGGACATAACCAACTACTTGAAGATACCTTTATTATACTTGAACATTGTCTTCCACATTTCAGTGGGATTAATTGGCACCTAGTGATAGCCTTACCTAAGGTCAATTCTCTATGAAAAGCTTAACATCTTTGAGTTGATCGAATAGATCATCAATTCAAGAATGGGGACCTTATTCTTGACTATGATTTTATTCAAGGATATATAGCCAACATGGAGTTGCCATGTCTCATCCTTCTACTAAACCAACATAATCATGCTCCCTCTAAGTGAGGAATTTGGTTGAATGTGGTTGTTTTGTATTAGTTCTTGAATTTGGTGTTTGATCTCCTCTTTCTCTAGAAAAGAGCACTTCTATACATGAAATTGGGTAGAAGGTCACTCAATGTCAAATCAATTGCATGATTTAGTTGACAATGTAAAGGTACTTACGTAGAAATCCATGTATACTTCCACCCATTGATCTACTTGTCTCTATTGCATAGAAGGGCCCCTTGCAAAGGCCTAGGGTGTCACAGTGATTTCATTTTCTTCTTCCAACAAGACCATGAAGAGGGAAAATCTCTAAGTGTGAGAGATTATCTTCATGCATTGCTTAACAATGATTAAAGAGACCATGATATTCAAAGCTACTCTAATATCATATACATAACACTGATCTCCCACGACAACAATGACATTTTGGAGCCTAAATTGATATTGCTTCCACACATATATGGTTGTCTTAAAATAACATTACAAACCCCAAGTTGAACAACAACATACAATACCTCATCTTTGAAAAAATGTCATATTGTAAGCAACATTGTTGTCTCATTACTATAAGCCAACTACACTAATGGTAATATTTTGACTTTGGAAAGGTAAAGAAAAACTAAACTACATCTTTATTAGATAAAAAAAAAAATAGATATTAAAAATGGTAAAAACAAATTGATTATAGTCAGGTTTTAAAATCAATATAAAAATATAGTATTAAAATATATTAATATTAGTTTATTTAAATTTATTAATGATGCAACTTTTTTCACTTTGAATTTTGAATTGAGATATTAGCAGTTTCTTCAATTTGAGAATATTGGGTGTGTATAAAATAACAATCGGATAGATATGCGTATCATGTGGCTCAATAAGAAAGCCTTTAAGTATACCTCTCCTAACCGTTTGAAAAGGCATGGGTTAAACATTTTATTTTATTTTTGGAATTTAGTAATTTAAATTTGGATAAAATTGTTATTTTTTTAATTATATAAATTATATTTTTAAATATATAAATATTAAAAAAAAATAGAACATTTAAATCATATAAATTAAATTAATTTAACCATTCCTCAATTATTTCGGTCAAAATAAATAGAAAAAATCTATTAATTTAAATTTGGATAAAATTATTATTTTGAATAATAAATAAATTCAACTAGTTAAAAAACTTTTGGAACATTAAAATCATACACATTTAACTACTCACATCTACCAAAAAAAAAACTTTTGGAACATTAAAATCATACAAATTTAACTACTCACATCTACCGTTCCAACCATTTCTCACATGATTTTATCCAAAATCAAAGGTAAAAATACCCAAAAATAACTAAAAAGTTAGAACGTTTAGAATACGCTGTTTGAAAATATAAAAGACTTTCAAGCGCAAAACAGAAGTTAGGTGGCATTCTCCGGCATCACAAACAAATACCTAAAAACAAAATACGACATAAAAGTTCTCGGAAATATAGTTGGACTGGCTGTTAAGAAGGGCAGGTGTGCCGGCTCCGTAGCACTGCAAGTTGGGTTTAAAGCTCATTGGTATTTCCCCACTGGAAAATCCCGTGACGACACTGGTCTTTAATATATACGCAAGACTTCATACTCTACGACAGGCATTAGTACTGGGCGATCTCCCACTTATGGATGTGCTCTCTGTAGAGGAGTTGTTTTCTGTTGTTATTGATTGTGAATTTGCGTTAGGGTTGCAGAGAGAGATGGTGGGGAATTTGGTGCTTCTAACGTTGGGCTTGTGGGGGCTGTGGTTGCGCCCTCAGCTGATGCAGATCGCTGTTCAAATGATTGAAGTTGTGGGGTTCGCCGTTCACACACTTGTGCATCGTCGTCATCATCCTTCCAGGTGAGAATGGAATGGAAAACAGAGGCGATTTTATTCCTATAAATCTGATTATAAAACTTATAGTCAACAGTTTTGCAATTGGCTAATGGCAACTTCAAATCCAAGTATTTGTGGATTTTTTGTTCAATCATGTAGCAGCTTTAGCCAGAACTTGTATCCAATCAAACTAATTTGATTCTTCGATTTACTGTGCTGTGAATACCAAAGCGATTGCTTGTTAGACTAGATATCTGGGTTTTTTTCAATTATCTCAGAAAAGCAAGTAATCTCTCCTGTTACTTTATAAAAACATAAGTTTCTCTGTATGCTTACATCTGTGTTAGGAAGTGGTGGTCCTCCCAACCGCCAAGCTGCACTTTGTTCACTGCAAAATCGGCAAAGATTAAGTCAAAACAGTGAAACAAAACTTCTCTTATATTAACATACTTCCAGCGACTTCCATAGTTATAGAGAATAGTAGCCATTGCTAGAGCTTTTTCACCTTATATATTTCGCTGAAATTGCCACAAGCATGGTGACAATTAGATACGTAATTGTTCGACGAGACTAATCATATGCGTACACCAACTTAATCCTATTCGACATGTCGATCACGGTAGCTACTCATAATCTAAAAATATTTGGATGATAGAAGCACGTTGCTCGTACAGATTCGGAGATGGGCATTGTGAAACTGAGTAATAATAATTTGTATTATATATATATATATATATGAAAACTATAGATGGGTGGTATTGTTTTTGGAAGGTATAGATCAGTTGGTAATAGAGAGCATTGTTAAGACATTCTTATATTCTTGGTTCAAACCTTGTAAAGTTATTAGGCCGAAAGACGTATACCTATTGGAGATGGACACAATTAATCACTTTTTAATCTAAAATTCTAATTCGATGGCTAACAATTGAAGATACTGGCATATTCTTAGTCGTCCTCCCAAATCAATGAATGTGATTTACTCTTCATAACTTCCTTGTATTTTTGAATGCATTAGTTAACCTGTTTACTTTTTAACATCCTGTTTACTTTTTAACATTTACCTAATCATATTAAGAAATTACCGTACCACCATATGATTGCCATGTTTAACTCATTAACCTTTGGAATTACTACATTTGAAATTAACTTTTAGATTTCCTCAACTCTATGTGTGTTTTAGTTGTCCGGAAAGAAGCTTTGGCATTGCCTTTCGATGTTCACCATTGCCTTTCGTTGTTCACCAACCACTTTGCTGCTGTGCTAGTGTATATTACAATTAAAAATTATAATAATAGCCATAGCAATAAACCCATATTATAAGGATAATAATTAAATAAAATATATATATATAATTAGGTGATTAATCATTTAGATAAGCAAACTTGTAAGAGTTTCAAATAAAGATTACTAATATGCTTCCAGCAAATTTACTATTAATGATAAAAAATATTTAATCCAAATGGACAAAGCTGGCATAACCAACCTGCACTTGTTATAACTCAATCTTGTTTTTATCTATAGACTGACATAGAATGCAGCCATAGTTGTGCGTTATAATCTCTTATGCATTATATTGCAAGTTGTCCCGAACTTATGAACTGATTCTCTAAATAAAGCTTAAAACAAACTTTTGAACTTGTCTTTCCATATTTTGATGACCTAAACATGTTATAACTCAATCTTGTTTTTATCTTTAATATAGATTGACATAAGTTGTCCCGAACTTTTGAACTGATTCTCTAAATAAAGCTTAAAACAAACTTTTGAAATTTTCTTTCCATACATATTTATTTTAATGTTTGAATTGTGGTTTTTATTGTAACATTAAAACAAACTTCATTAAAATTAGTATAAACAAAACATAAAAACTAAAAAGAATGAAACATTAAAAAAAACTATTTTCTATTTCAAAATATTGCATTGACAATTATTCATATAACATGGCATGAATATTATTGAATCTCAACATTGTAAGGACTTCATATTGTTGACTAATATTCTATCATGTTCATTTATAAAGGGGGTTTTTAAATTGTAAAAATAAAGTCAATATATCGTAGGTATTGGGGGTACAAGGTGTTGGGGTTTTATAGGTATTGGGGGAGGTACAAGGTGTTGGGGTTTTATAGGTATTGGGGGTATAAAAAGGGGTATCTAGTAAAAATAAGGTTTTTTTATTATATATATGTCTAATGAAATTAGGGGTATTCTTTAATACTCCATGAAGGAAGGTGATATGTCAAGGGTTAAGTGAAGACCACGTGCTCAACACAAGCATGCTCTCTCCTCAAGCAAGAAGGCAAGAAATTGATGTCTGTATACATCACCAAACTCCACCCTTGTCAATCTTTACAATACTTTTAAGACCCTACTTATAAGAAATTATTGTTGTCCTTCCAAGTTTTAGACATCTCTATATCTAAAAGTTTATTGACTCAACTTATGATCAATACCATTGTACATCATGAACTTGTGGCACTAGCACCTAATTCCACAAGTCTAAGTGAAAAATAGAAGCATGGATTTTAAATGCATTGTATTTCTCTTGTTTAAATCATATAAGGGTGCATTCCTTAACCCTTTATACAAGAAATATATCCACCCTTCACTAAACAAACAAATAACACAACCTTAATTTGTCTCAAGTCAAGTGCATAAGTCCATAATCAAAACTAAAGTCTACAACATGAATGTGCAAACAATATTTTGAAAACCATGTGCTCATTCAAATCCAACATATGACTATAACATCAAAAAAATCAAAGATGGTGCAGACAAAAATTACTTGAAATTATCTTTGGGATAGAAAGTTGTAAGAGGAAGTTGGGGCCATCATAATAATGATACAATTTTACTTGAAATTACCTTTGGGATAGAAAGTTGTAAGAGGAAGTTGGGGCCATCATAATAATGATACAATAGAGGCTTAAAAACATCCTCATCAATGGCTTGCACAACTTTTTGACTTGGATCCAAACATGATATTTCAGTTTATATTGGAAAGTTCAATCATAATTGAAAAGTGATCATTGAAACTCTTTTCATCTTGTAAAAATTTTGAAATGTCACTAGAGTTCTTCCATTAAGTAAATTAGTATCGTCAATTTTGAGTGTTCCCTCACCTATAATAGATAAACTCAAGGAAATTAATTTAACAGTTTTGTAACTAGTTGTACCTGTGCAAGAAATCTTGTTTCTTCTTTACATTTTTTTTCTTCCCACTCTATCAGATCAATATTAGATCCTCCAAAATTGTGGTCTATATAACGACACTTACCCAATGTAAGAGGTCACACTAAATTTGGCATGGAAAATGATCCATGCACATAATATAAGCAATAGCCACAAATCATGCAAGCAAATTGAAAATTGAAAACCAATTTCAAAAGTCATGTAATTGTAAAAAATAGTGGTAACCCTAGAGTTATTGCCCGAACTAAATTTCAATATCTTTGAGGCAAACCTGCAAGAACACCATATTTATCCATCTTAAACAAACTTAGTTGGTCCATTTAAATCAAAACCAATCATCTATTTGACTAGATGTTTGCAAATGATCGATTGAGTTGTAGTGTGAACAAACAAAAACACATAAGCTACTCTTAGTGATAGGAGAAAAGTTTCCTATTGTTTGGTAAATATGGCCATGGAATTGGAACTTATGGTATCCCTAAAATTGTGTCATGACTCAAGAAAATTGCCTTACAAACTAGGATTTTCTACAAAATATGATTTCCTTTTCATTTGTTTTTCCATACAGTGATTTAAGAAACATGCCCCAAAGGTTGCAGCCTACACCACCTGGAATTTGTACCTAGTTTAGGTGTCATATCTAAGGGGTAGCTATTTCACCAAAACCACCTAGTCTCAACCTCTCGAAACTCATACCATATAGATGGGAAAGAATGAGACTGTGGTGGATGACTTAGTAATCAATTAACCTAGCAAGCAAATTACTAGCCCATTCACAAAAAAATGCTTCATATTTTAAGGGCACTAAAATTAAAACAACCCCTGCAAATGAAATGGTCTGGTTCTAACCCCCACATGGTTTTTTTTTTTCAATCATACTAAAATTATGAGATGGAGTGGGTAGGACAATTACTAAATTGAAATCCTCTAAAAGCACTACTAATCATAAATACTTTGTTGACAAGCACTCAAATCTAATCGAGTATTTATATAAACCCTAACTGCATTGACATGTGTTCAAACCATATACAGGACTAAGTAAGCACATCTCATATTTCATGGCACATTAAAATGAGGCAAGAGTAGGGAAATTGCCTCTTGAAGTTCGTGTAGCAACAAATTGCTAAGACATTTTGGACAAGTTTTTAAAATTTTCCTTATAATTTACCCTTGATACTTTCTACAAGGTAAAATCATGAAGGTGGGTTACGCTTTTGTGAGAAACGAGTCTCCAAAATTCCTAGCGGTCTTTTTTCGACCGAATTCCTGGTTCTTTCGACCGAAAGAAAAAAAAAAATCGGTCGAAATATTTTTCGGCCAAACCTTTAGACGTCAAATCGAACAGTACCATGATGACACCCTCGATTGTCGTTACCAGATTAGCCAAACGAATTTTTTCATCCGATAAACTTTTTTCAGCCAAAAGATGTTTTCGGTCGAAAGATTCTTTCAGTCAAAAGATTCTTTCAGCCGAAAGATTCTTTCAACTGAAAACATCTTTTGGTCGAAAACACCTTTCAGCTGAAAACCTTTTTATATATCACCCACCCATCGGTCGTTCGACAGTTTTATGAACTGGTGAGAGTCTATTGGTGAGTGTTTGTTGACCATTTTCTTATGGTCATTGGTGTTCGTTGGTGGTGGTCATTATTGTTGTTCATGGCGAGGACTCCAGTCCAGGTTATTGTTCATGGTGAGGGATCCAGTCCAGGTTTTTGTTCATGGCGAGGGATCCATTCTAGGTTGTTATTCGTGGCGAGGGCTCCAGTCCAAGAACTTCACCAATCCAAACGCTTTGGGTTGAAGGTAACTCTAAACTTTTGTGTTAAATTAATTTAAGTTTAATTTATGTATAAAATTTATGTTTTAGTAGGTGTCCAGGGTCGAATTCGAGCATGTCCATGTGCATGGACATGGCGGAATTTCATGCTTAAGGATATGTATCATACAAATGTTTTGATTATTGACAAATCTAACTATTATGATATACATATAGAGATTTTTTTTTTTTAAATATGAGTTTATCCTATAGTCTATTACTATTCTTGATTTCCACACATATATATACATGTAAAGACCAAATTTAAATTTAATCTAACATATAAAAATTTTAATTTAAATTTTAACCTTAAAATTCAAATTTGTTAAAACAAAAATGAATAAAATATAATTAAAATATACTAACTACTGCTGAGAAATACAATGTTAGATGTACATAGTCTTTGTGTCAAGCTTAAGAGGCGTCACTACTCAATTCACTCGATGCCAATATTCTTTGCCAATAGGAGATCCCAAAGGCAATGACAAGAGTCGAGGCCAGGAGTGCCAGTATACCCAGTTTGCAGTATGAGCTAGTCGGTCCAGCCATAATCTTTACTCTCTGCATGAACCTATAGGAAGGAAGAACCTATACCCATCGAACCTAGACTTTTTTCATTAACTAGACTTCGTGATACAAGCTAACATTGCTACAACGTCTGTTGTATACAACTTTTTGTTTACAGTTTTGTTTGTGCCCAGTAGGTTGTCTAAGTACATGGACAGGGATGAATTTGGCCATGTCCATGCACATGGACATGCTTGAATCCGTCCCTATCCATGCACATGGACAGGCCCGAATTCGACCATGTCCATGTACATAGTCAGGCCCAAATTCGGGTCTATCCATGTACATGGACAAGCTCGAATTCATCCCTGTCAATGTACATGAACATGCTTGAATTCGGCCATGTCCTTGTACATGGACAGGTTTTTCACAGGTAGTTTAGCATGTTGTTTCACTAGTCGATTTATAAGCAGATTAGTATAGAACCTATCTATATTCCATAAATTGACCATCTAGCCACATATAAATTGAATTTGAAAAACCTATACACTAGGATATAGAGAAGGGCAATACTAAGGTCCATGAATTATAACCCTCTCATACCCTATCCCTTTGAAAGACCTCCCTCCAAATTCTAATTGGCGAGAAAGACAAGAACAATGGGAAGAATTATTGGAAGCTAATTGTAGAGACATCAAAGAAGGTTGGGATTACTTATTAAAGAAATGAAATCAGTCAAAATGACAAACACTGTCGACCATGAGTAAGTCGGGTCGGAATCCGGGGGGATGGATGATAAGTGAGATATGATAATTCGAAGTTGAATTTAAAAAATAAAGTCAAATCCAAAGTTAGACCAAACTCAATTCGAAAATGACAGGAGTCGAGAAAAAGATAATTGAATCAAGTGAGAAATTTGCATGTCGATTGCAGGTTCACAAACCCTCAACTGAAATTCAAAAAATAAGTGGGATAAAAGGCAAAAGGAGTGAGAGGAGTTGCAGAAGGAAAAGGATCCCAGAAAATCTTATAGAAAACCTACCTAGGTGTGGCAGTTCGCTAGATCACCTCGACGACTCCTGGGAGGAGTGAAAGCTTGTGATTAAGTAAGATAATCGATGGTGCCCAACAAGTTGATGATCAAGTCAATATGGAAATCAATGATTCGGGACCTGCGATCCAACTCTCTCTAGTATAAAAATATCTCAAAAAATAGAGTGGGATAAAAGGAAAAAGAAGCAAGAAGAGTTGCGGAACGAAAAGGATCCAAGAAAATCTCATAGAAAACCTACCCAGGCACAGGAGTTCGTTGGAGTAGCCCTTGAGAGCGCCCCGACGGCTCCTGGGAGGAGTGAAAGCTTGCGATTGAGTATGGCAATCGATGGCGTCCAACAAGCAAATGATCAAGTCGATATGGAAATCGATGATTCGAGACCTGCAATCCGACTTTCTCCTATAAGAAGTCCTAGTCCACGCATTACAGAGTTTCTCCAACAACAACTTCATATAGATACACAATCACCATGGGTGTGGTGTCGAACTGATAATAATGGCCAAATAAGAGATGCAGTATTAATCGAAGCATGAGAAAATAACAAGAATTGACCAGAAGGCATAATCATTCATGTCAGAGATCCCACAGACATTGCCCCTCTGCCGAAGCTACTTCTAGAATATTCAAACTCAAAAAATAGTGAAAGTGAATTGGCATGACCCTGTAGAGGACGGCTCATCGAGTATATAGATAAATCTTATGAGATGGAGGATTCGATCCCAAGCCAAGAATGGATTAAATATATGTCAACAAAAGATATTTGCAAATTACATTGACGGAAGCAAACAAATCGACCTTGACTCTATAAAATAATACTACGTCAACTTCCAAGTTGACTTCGACTAAAGACCTTGCAATAATTATATTCGCTAAAAAGAAACCAACAATGGGGCTTCATCACATCCCTATTTATGAAGGAGACGAATACCCCAAACGAGATCGGTTCATGTGTGGAAATACTGGGATGCTCCAGATATAGTCAATGAAGAAAAACAAATGGCCCAATTTTGAGTTGCACTTCATGTTAGGGCTCTTACCTAGTTTATGAATTTCACTAACAATCAAACCCATACAAAGAATGAAATAAAGTAGAACTTTCTCTCATTCTTCAAGACGCAAGATATAAGTCATCTAGAAACACAAAAACTTAAGGAAATCAAGCAAAATCTAGGTAAGACTTTGCACAAGTATGAAAAAAGATTCAAAGATTTACTGAGTAAAATATCGTATGCAATTGACAAAAATTTATTAGTACAATGGTATGTATCCGAACTATTATAAAATATCATAGCTCCATACAGATGTACGACCTTTTGACATGTGAATAAATCCTCATAAAAAGCTCAGAGGATTGAAATGGATGATGAAGGCTTGGTTAACACATCAAGTGCTGAAAGAAGATTGGAAGACAAGATCATGGAGCTACAACAGACAATTAAAAACATATCACTTGCTCAAAATGAACTCTAGTGCACCAATTTCTCTAGAAAAGGTCACACTAAAGACTACTACAAATTTAGCGATGCCTTTGACCTAACAGTGAGGCACATCCAGATTGAAACTTATTGCAACATATGACAAGGCTTGACTAATCATGAAACCAGATATTTTCCACACAATCTAAGAAATGTACGTCCCAAGTGGTGCCACATTTGCAAAGAGAATAATCATTCCACCCAGGAATGTCTCATGAATGGTAAGAACAGAACAAATATCCACTCAGTCTACCATACACAAGCAATCGACCAAGATGTTTATCGTGGAAATGGTTAAAAAGGTTGAGGTCGACGAGGATACCAAGGTCGAGTTAGAGGAGGACATGGAAGCTATGGAAGAGGACGTGGCCGAGGACGATATTATTGCTTTAATTGTTGGAAAGAATACCAGTGCAGACTGCCTGATAAAAGATAAAACAAATTTAAAATTTGTAATATTTGCGAAGTAGGAGATTACTCCCTAGAGGGCTACCCAATTGTGCTAGAAAAAGTCATGACCAAGAAAAATGTAAACCTTTTACTTATAGTTCCAAAACAAGATATTATGGATTCAAAAACTCTCTATTTGGTAACAAGATCGGGAGCGGGTAAAGATAACTACCAGAAGGCACCAAATCGACAATGCAATAGAGTTCCATATCCTGACCCCAACAAAGAAGAAAGGATAATGCAAGAAGCATTGAATTTCTTTAAAAATACCGACCAGGACAAACCAAATGAAGGATGATCAAGTATTTCAAACACCACCATCGAGGAATTCTTACAATTACTAAAACAAAATAAATCAGTAGGACGCCTTATCAACCTACTTAACGTATTGAGAGAATATGAAGACAATCAAAGACCAGTAAAAAGTATATGGCAGTAATTGTCTCAAAACAAAACCACGAATGACTTTGACCCTCAAGTTGACTTTGAATTCAATGGCCACGTGATTAAACAACTCATGGTAGATTTTTATCACAAGTGAATATCCTTCACAAAGAAACATGGGTCTGACTTGGAAGACCCCTGCTACAACTGACAATGAACTACTTAAAAATAGCAAATCAAAGATTCATTGAACCAATCAACATTCTCAAAAGTGTCATCACTTCTATAATGGGAATTCTGACAAGAGTCAATTTTGAATATATAAACCTGGTCGAAGGAATTCCTCCTTATCCAGCACTAGTCAGAAGACCCTGGGAATGGAACATGAAAACCACGATATCTTTAGAAAGAGACCATATCAAGATGAAAGGAAGCAGAAGAAAAATCATAATACCCCTAGACCCAAAAAAAGGAAAACCATGGGTTGAGACATGGGATGAGACCTAGAAAACACATTGACTGTGCCAGGCAATGCATGAACAGAAAGACAATATTGAACCTAACATTGAAGGAAAAATACTAGTCAGATCTTCGTTGTCAATAGGAAAAAATTCAGATACTGAATTGTACAACTAGCAGATAAAGAATTATGAAACTTAAGCCAAAGAATGTTGGTCAATAGAGGAAATACCTATCAAATGATCCAGAGCATGCTTTTCGATTCACGCAGTCCCTATTGCCATCGAAAGAAAATTAAAACAAACACCAACATTAATACCGACTAATGCATACACAAGAACTTCCCTACAGTTTAATGAACAAAATTCTTCGTCGGCACATGTCGATGAAGTCTCCAAGTCAGTAGGGGAATAAGGAAGAATACAAAGTCTAGTCGATTTCTTCACTATCCAAGTAGCCCGATGGTGGGAGACTCATGCAAACCGACTTCAAACATGGAATACTACCACATTATATTTTGTGAAATATTTGGTGGGAAAAAAATTTCTGTAAATATCGACATCACGATCTTTAAACATGGATTTGACCCAGTAATCCACATACAGAAATGTGAGAAGGAATGGAAAAAAGCAAGCAACAAAGATGAAAAAATTTGACTGCATACATTCCTGAATACATTAGATGATATACCTCACAAGTGGTATAATATTGAAGAGGAATCAAGGCATACATCTGACTAGAATGAGATTGAAAGCAACTTTCTTAAAGGATTTCAAATCATATCAGAAGAGAAATTTCTAAAAGTAGTTGTAAAGGAAATCGAGATTTCTTTACGGAAATCAAATTCCAAAGAAAGGAAGGGAAAAGGAAAAATAAGATAAAAAGAAAAGTTAAGCAGGGTTAATAAAAACTTAAGTAAAATTCTTAATAAGTCATTTACCTGGGTTAGGTACAGAAAAACTGCTCGTCAGCTATTAGATATACAATCAACACAAACTATTAGAGCATTCACTTGTGCAAAAATGGCAAGATATTAGAGCCCCTATCCAACGATCAGAGTAGATACACAAAACGTAAAAGCAAGTTCAATTCCAGGATGATATCTACGACATTATTTGAATAAGCATATCATTCTACCAACTCATCGAGATAACCATCACCCAATTGAAGACCAAAAAATAAAAATATGAATTCCACCAACCAATCGAGCAGGTAAGACATCAAGTGAGAGAACATACAAGCAACTGTAAGCATGAATTCCAAAGACTAAGCATCAATAGAGTCAACCAAAGTTGGGAAGGAAGCATGACCAAATGATTCAAAACCCCAACCTCCCAGACGGTTCAACCCGACCAAGTCAAGCATGCAGCCCGAGAAAATAAAACCGAAAGAACTAGTAATTAAATCGCACAAATACATCAATGTCATTAATACTTGATAGGATAAGATCATCCTTCACACAGCTGCCAATGCACAAATCACCTCACATGCACAAACAAACAATTTTGACACCAACATCGAGGGGGGCGAATTAATATCCCTACTGGTGGAATTAAATTCTCCACTACATATCATGCCTATAAATTTAGATGACGCATATGATTTTGCTTCATTGTTGTTTTCACCTAAGAATTTGCATAGTCCAGTCCAAGAAATCCCAACTGCATATCCTAGCCCTGAATGAATCAATCCCCAAGGAACTGAAGAAATTCCCAGGATGAGAGGCCCAGTAGAAAATCCTTTGGTCGACCCACAAACAAAAACCTAGTTGGATAATACAAGGGAAATCGAGCTCAAAATACGACTGCAAAACATTTGTGCCACAAGAATGGAAGAAGTTGATTGGTCACGGCATTGGCATAACTTTACTCCTTGGGGGATGGAAGAAGGAAAATGGAAAGAGGAAACAAAGCTTCTTGAAAAAGCAAGAATCGAACATATTCTAGGCACATCATGGGTTGTCGAATTCAATGGATGGAAAGAAGAGGTTTCCAAATATCTTATCCGTCGATATTACAACGACTCCCTATGGCTAAATTACCCAATCGACATCACCGGAGGACTTGTCCACATAATAATTGGAATATCTCATGGAGATACACATGTACCTAAAACTACAAATACAAATGAATGGATTAAAATCCTCACAGGTGGGACGACAACCAAAAACTCAAAAGGGATTTTGATCAACAAATTCATTGATCCATGCGCTAAATGTATTTTCATTATAATTTCTCTATTCTTTACCTTCGTGGGTCGAGCTTCAGATGTAAAGCTCATAATGTTGGAGCCAATTGGTCAAATCCTAAACTCTAGAGCCTAGTTCGAATCGGTAGAATGTGTAGCCACACTGATACAAAGCAATTGTCGAGATTGCCAGGAGAGCAGTAGGGCTATCTGGTTCCCTTCACTCTTAATTTGGATAGCCATGAGACAAGTAGGGTCGGTCAAGGAACCCACATTCACATCAAAACGGACCTCAACCATCCATAAATATACTTCCTTTGCATCGGGAGTAGTCAAATCTTCGAACTCGCCCCCTACTGAGATAATGTTCAACTATTGGGTCAACCATGTAAATAATGTTTCCCATAAATGGAAAGTGGAGAAAAAAGTTTGTCGAGCCTTACCACCAAGTTCTCACATTCAATTAAGCCTCGACTACACCAAACTTTGGTCGAACATCAATGGGGGACCAACACCAGCAGAATTGGACTACTAGCTGACTAAACTCCATATTTTTGAATAACTTGATAGACCAT
>CBVK0102986377.1:0-13530 GCA_900067695.1 Picea abies
AAAAAAAAAAAAAAAAAACAAAAAAAAATAACACCTTGTGCCTGACTCTTTGACCATATCAAGGCTATGTCGCTCATGCGAAGAGTAGCCAATTATATCCTTGAAGTGTATTGTATGATTTGTGTACCCCACAATACACTTCAATCTGTTTGACCCAATTATCCAACTTCTTGATGTAGACCCCCCTCTCTCCTCGGGGTTGCACGAACTCCCAGTCAAGAATATTCAATTTACTTAGTCGAATCAACTCTTTGGCCTAATGATAGACCTAGAATTTGATTCACATAGGCCCTTTTTGGTTAACAATGTAGGCTTGATTCCCCCACACATTCTCTCTTTCTTGTGCTTCTAGTAACTCTGAGTGGCAAGATCTAGCTCCTCTGCTAGGCTATTCTTCCTTGTGTTCATAGGCTATAACCTCAGCCTTCTCCCCTTCACAAGTTTAGTCTTCGGCTATTTTGAGTACAGCTGAATTTTAGTCCTTCGAACTTCGGACTGGCGAAATGACCTGGAAACAGCCAGGGAATGTGATTCACTTGGGTACTCCGACTTCGAGTTTTCTGATTGTTCCAAAATCTTTTCCCCCGAAGTGAATTTTAACATAAGATACATATCAAGCGCCATGTTCTCACCACAATCAAAGGTTGAAATGTGTCCTTTATTCCTGCTTCAAACGAATTCCAGTCAACGCTCCTCTACTTCTCTTTCTCCCAGAGTGTCAGCCTTCCAGAATAAATATCCACACTCCATGTGTTCCTCTGTTTATCAACGGTTCCTATTGAATCCTAACTTTTATAGAGTACACACTTCCATATTCCAGAATTTGATGATGCATTTCCTTCTCAGATTGACGACCATGATTGACTCTGAAAGTTCAACTTCGAGAGTTTTTGTTCCTCCACTCTCGCTTTCCTCCAAAGCACTCTTCTTCCAAAACACATGGATCTATGGCATGTGTCCTTCCCGAATCCAAAGGTATATATTTCTTTGGCCTTCTTTGGCACTTCGACGATCCCTCTCAAATACATCCAAACCTCTAAACACACGGAGTTCTGAAGGACTCTAAGACTATCATCCCTGCAACTTTCACAAATCCCATGGTCTTGAAAGATCTTAATTCCTTTGAATGGGTCTTCCTCATTTTTTGGAAAATTTTCAGTGGGCTCCTCCCTACTGAAGAATTTCCATCCACTACCTCTTCTAAGCCTGTTCCTCCTAGAAAATTTAATATTCTAAGAATGTTTCTTCTTACACACTCCTTGCACCCCTCAAAATGACTTCTTCGACACTTAGCCAAACTTTGACCTTGTGCACACCTTGCAATAGGTTTCTTTAAACTTAGCCCATTTATGGGTGAATGTTCACTCCTTGCAAAAATTCTAACATGACTCAATTGTTCCTCCTGACTAATATGGAGTTGATTGTATTTTTACCTACGCACACCTTCTGTGGTCCTCTGCACCCCTTTGCAAATGAAGCTTGACGGTATATCACCTGAGCTTCTGAGTCAAACTAGAATTTCTCAATGCACGCCTTCCAGACACTATGTAGTCCTTGCAAATAAAGCTTCATGGTATCTCTCTTGAGCTTCTGAGTCAAACTAGACTCTGTTAATTCACACCTTGCAGATACTATGCACTCCTTGCATGAGCTCATAGAAGAGAAACAATTGAAACTTATATAATCCTCACAGATTTATAAATTCAACCATCTAATGCATTCATAACATAAGAACAAGTAATAATAGAGAATAGAATTAAAAAAAATATCCTACCATTCATAAAGATAGACACAGTAACAACAATACCCATCATTTTCGATCAACGCTTCTTTGTTATATTCATTGAAATGGTATGTACATGGGCTCATATAACTGCAATAATCTTCAGAAGCCTCGACAATAACAACTTTAAAAAACCTCATTTGGTGATGTAGGAACATCACTCCACCTCAACACACGCCATTCAATTAGAACACA
This sequence comes from Picea abies, assembly GCA_900067695.1. NCBI lineage: Eukaryota > Viridiplantae > Streptophyta > Pinopsida > Pinales > Pinaceae > Picea > Picea abies. Next base: position 1,979 of record CBVK0102986377.1, read on the forward strand.
TAATGCACATTCAAGGAAGGGAGAGGCGCCTCCCTCTCTTTTTTTCTCGAGAATCAAAAGTGTGATCCAGGGATTAATGATGGAAAGATGGAAGAACCAAGATGTTCCTTTTCACAAGCTGGAGATAAGGTCTCCATCAGGTGGTTGATGACAGGAGGGATCTGCATCTGACTTGGAGCATATTTCCATCATTGTAATTTGTCCATTAGACAGGTATTTTGAATGGTGATTTGACACCAATATCTTAGCTTGCGAGGGAATCTCATCGATCCCCTTTTCTATAAATATTTGTATTGTTGGAAAGTAGAGGTTGAATTGTAAGGGTTTTAGCGGTTAGAAAATATAGAGTTAGCCAAGAGAGAAATACAGAGAATCGAGACTCAACTGTAGCACAGACTCCGCTATTGTAATTTGGAATTCCACCATTAATAGAAAATGATAGTATTTCCTATTTCCAAATTCTGTGTAATGGATTTTGTGATATGAATTTCGTTTAAATGCATTTGAATTGTAGATGAATGTTATAAATCATCTGTAGTGATAAATATACAATTTTCTATTTGTGAGTGTGTTAAATTAGGTCTGGTTCTCTAGGATAAGTGCAAGGAGTGTGTGACAGAGAAAGGAAACTTTCTGAGCCAATGAAAGGAGTGCGTGTCTGAACTCGGGGGAGTCAGAAGAGAAGCTTCTAGGAGGGCACACAAGTTTAATTCACAGGAAATTTCAAGGTGGTTAAGTACCTTGGAAATAAAGACTGTGTAAGGGAAGATACAATCTAGAGTTACTGAACACTCTAAAACACTCTTCCAGGAGGGAATCGAGTTAGTGTGAGCATCCACAAGGACAACATAGTTGGAAGTGTTGGAATCCTTAAGAGAATCCCATAATTGTTGAACATTCTGAGGAAGGAAGGCTTTGCAAGAGTGCATCGACAAAGGAAAGGAGATGCCTTAAGATGATCATATGCTTAGATAGATGCTAAGATGATCATATAGGTTTTCAAGCCAAACAAAGTCACAAAAGAGTCTGCGCAACACTCTGCAAGGAGTGCAGAAAGAGTTCGAGAATAGACTAAGTCTTGAAATATGAAATTGTGCTAAGGGTGAAAAGGATTCGAGGAGTTTCGAAGTCCTGAAGACAGTGAATCAGTCCATTGTTGGAGGAGACAGGTGGCAGAATATCGAGAGGTTTGGAAGCAAGAACTTCAAGAGGTTTGTCGAGAGAAAAAACATATCTTCGTGAAGTCGCGAAGAGTGAGTGAATCTAAGTCGTTGGATCTAGAAGGGTACATGTCAAAGATATACATATTTAGGAGGAGTAACCCTTCAGAGAAAATTTAAGAGGAGGATACCCAAAGAGCTAAGAGTCGAAGTAATCTTGGTCGTCCATTGGGGGGACACATGGAGTTGGATCAACATTTTGTTGATTTTCCAATCGGGACAAGTAGAGTTGAGAAAGGATAATATACACGAAGTTTGAACTCACGATTCGATCTCAAATGTCGATCGTAAGGAGAACATGGACCGTAGACTTGGTGCCGGAGAATTCACCGATTCGAGAAACGGGAAAAAGGGGAGCAAGCACTTCATGAAATTTTCGAAGCACGGGTATGCGAAAGGGAGTTGGCCCATGGTCATAGTCTGTGGACACATCAAGGAGAAAGTATAGCACAGGGAGATATCGTTCGTTGGCATTAAGAGTTGAAGAGCATCGAGGAGAGGGTCTGTGAGTGCCACACAACCTGCATTGAGAAAGAAAAGGGTCTGTGTCAAGTTAAATTGGTTCCATTGGTAGCCCGATGAACCATTCAGTTGATGACTTGAACAACCCTAGACTTGGAGGTTGATTCATCCCCGAAAAAGAGGAGGGGAGGTTGAAACCAAGTGGTATCAGAGAGATAATTTTGTCTGCAAATCGTACACAAAGGAGATATATATGTTAGATACAATGCATAATTCATTTCTATAAACAAGGAAGATAGTGTGTAGTACTTTGTTGAAGCACTTTCAAGGTGTGCAGTAGATCATAAACACTCGGGTGGGTTGTAGATCAAGCAAGATGGTCATTGGAAGTTATGAATATGGTCAACGATAATTCCATTCGCTGAGGAGTAGGGAGGAGATGGGCAAGGAGCTCAGTCAAATACAAGCAAAGATGGAGAAACTATCATTCAATATGCAGTAGAAAGCAAAGGTATGTTGGAGGTATGAATAGACTTTGAAGAGGACAACTAAATGGCCTATTCAGAAGTTTTTGGCCAGAGGGTAGAAATAGGTGTTAAAAAGTTGGTTGAGGTATGATGAAAATATCAGTGATGAGGGAAAGAGATATGGAAAAGTTCCCATAGGTTTCCAGGTGGGAAATGAGAAGGGATTGATGGATCTCGCAAACTTCCATGTCGGAAGTAGGGATATCCCATATTTCCAAGTGGGCAAGGGAGGAGAAATGAGCTCAGCCGATAATTCATGTTAGAGGATGTCAACATATGAGGAAGAGGCAGAAGAAAGACCTCACTTAAATGGAGATTTATTCAGAACTCTAAACCGTGTGAATGAACATGATGAGAATATCAAAACTTCCATCATCAAAGAAAAGGATTAGAGGACCATTCTGATCATTGGAGGGGTCGAGATATTACTACCAAGTGACCGAGGAGAGGCTAGTATAGATGTTGTGGATGCAATAGAAGGATAGCAAGATGAGGCTGTCATGAAGGAGAAGGAATAGATATTAATGTCTATCCTAACAGAAGGAGAAGAGAATTCAATAGAATTGTTCAAGATTTTAATCCAGGAAGCCAAACCAGAGCTGACTGCAACACGAATGTCTACAACAGGAGAGGAAGTAGACAACATAGACATTATTGATCTGTGTGAAGAATTGAGAACCCTAGAAATAAGGGTGATAGTGCAAGTCATGCACATCCAACATGCTAAGTTGGAAGTAGATGGAGGATCATACCAGCATGAGTTACAGTTGGAGGAAGCTGGAAAGGAGCCAACCGAAGAACTAATAGGATTCAATATGTTAGAAGTAATAGTTGAGAATAATCCTAGTGATGAGGAGAATGCAGGAATGGATACTGTAGCTGAGTTTTGAATTAAGGACACAAGCGACAAAGAAGATAACTTGGGAGATGAATATGATTTACCCATGGACAAGGAAGAAATGCAACAAGCTAGTCTGCAAAAGGAGAGCCAGCCGATGGAGCAGTTGGATGAGGTGGTAGAGAAGATAAGAAATTTGATTTTGGGGTAGGAAGAGGAAGAAGTCAGCACAAAGAAGATGGAAATATGGAAACCTTCATGAGCATTGGGGATGATCCAGGAGCAAAAGAAATGAAGAAAAGGAGCTGAGAGACAACTCCAAGAGAAAGTTTTGGATCCATGAGGATTTCAACCACGCTGGAAATCTCATGAGCATGAGATCAATATTGTTGTAAACATGGAGTATGATGCAAGAGCATTGCTCCACCTCATCACACATCAGTCAATTAGCACGCGTGGTGTGCATTCAAGGAAGGGTCAGGCATCCCCCTCTTGTTTTGCCGCAAGAATCAAAAGTATGATCCTGGCATTAAGGTTGATAAGCTGGAAGAGACAAGTTGTTCCTTCACACAAGTTGGAGATAAGGTCTCCTTTAATTGGTTGATGTGAGGAGGGATCTGCATATGATTTCGAGGAAATTTCCATCATTGTAATTTTCCCATTAGATGGGCGTTTTGAATGGTGATTTGACACCACCAGTTTAGCTTGTGAGGGAAGCTCGTCGATCCCATATTGTATAAATATTTATATTGTTGCAAAGTAGAGGTTGGATTGTAATGGTTGTATGGGCTAGCAAATATAGAGTTATCCAAGAGAGAAACACAGATATCCGAGACTCAGTTGTAGCTCAGACTCCACTATTGTAATTTGGCATTCCACCATCAATAGAAAATGATATTTTTATTTTTTCCAATTTCTGTGTAACGGATTTTGTGATATGAATGTCGTTTACATGCATTTGAATTTTAGATGAATGTTAGAAATCATATGCAAGGATAGAGATACAGTTTTATATCTATGAGTGTATTGAGTTAGGTTTGGTTCTCTAGGCTAAGTGCAAGGAGTGTGAGAGAGAGCAAGGAAACTTTATGAGTCGATGCATGGAGTGTGTGTTTGAACTCAGTGGATTCAGAAGAGAAGCTCCCAGGAGGCCACACCAGGTTAATTAATAGACTCAAGAGAAAATTTCAAGATGGTTAAGTACCTTGGAAAGAAATACTATGTAAGGGAAGATACAATACAGAGTTACTGAACACTCTGAAACACTCTTCCAGGAGGGTATCGATTTAGTGTGAGCATTCACAAGGATAACATAGTTGGAGGTCTTGGAATCCTTAGGAGGTCTTAGCCAGATGCAAGGAGTGTGCCTAGGAGAGTGTAATTCCATCTTACAAGATCAAGAGAAAGAGCATTAAACTGCTCGAAGGGCAGGAAAAATTTCACTGAGGAGAGGTGAACCTTGAAGGTTTTGAAGCCGAGCAAAGTTGCAAAAGACTCTGCACAGAAATATACAAGGAGTGTAGAAGGAGTGTAGAAGTCTCGAAAGAGGAATTTTTGTTAAGGGTGAAAATGAGTCTAGGACTTGTCGAAGTCCCGAAGACAGTGAATCAGTCCATCATTAGAGGAGACAAGTGGCAGAATATTGAGAGGTTCAGAAGAAAGAACTTTGGAAGGTTTGCTGATAGAAAACAAGGTTCTTCGTGAAGTAGTGAAGAGAGAGTGAATCCAGGCAATTGGATCTATAAGGGTACATGGAAGAGATATACTTATTTTGTAGGAGGAACCCTTCATAGAAACATTAAGAAGAGGATACCCAAAGAGCTAAGAGTCGAAGTAATCTTGAACATCCATTGGGGGGACACGTGGAGTTGGATTGACATCTCAATGATTCTCCAATCGGGAGAAGTAGAGTTGAGAAAGGAGATTATTCTTGAAGTACGAACTTGTGATTCGATCTCAACTGTCGATTGCAAGGAGAACGTGGAGCATATATTTGGTCCCGAAGAATTCACTGATTCAGGAATCGGGAAAAGGGGAGCAAGAAGTTTGTGAAAGTTCTGGAACATAGGGACGTGTCAGGGAGTTGTCCCATGGTCATATTCCATGGTCACATCAAGGAGAAAGTCTAGCTTAGGGATCTAGCATCCTTGGAATTAAGAGTTGAAGATCCTTGAGGAGAGGGTCCGCAGGTGCCACACAACCTGCGCTGAGAAAGAAAAGGGCCTGTGTCAAGTTCAATTGGTTCTATCAGGAGCCCGATGAACCATTTCAATCAATGAATTGAATGATCCTAGACCAGGAGGTCGAGTCATCCCCGAAGGAGAGGAGGGGAGTTTGGTGCCATTTGGACATAGAATACATATATTTATACAAGAAGGGCTCATAGAGATTTTCCCTCCGACTATCGTAGTGCTATCAAATCAAAGTAAAATATCTGAATCAACTACTAAGTTTTATTAAAATAAAGGATTGGTAAATGTAGATAAGAGAGAATGCTTACTATTTGTACTATTATTAATCACATTAAGGAAAATACAATCACAATCGATCTCACATGATGGTTCAAACTCTTATTATTTAATAACTTTAATTACAATTCTTTCGAGACATTTATATGATACACCATCCTTAAATTCAAAATCACTTCAAGATGTGTGCTCGGGTAATGATTTGTCCTTCACTGGCATGTCGATGATGATGCTTTTGCATCATACCCCTCTGGACAAAAATTCATGGACCCATATCCATGATCTACTGCACTGACTTTCCATGCTTATGAATATATGCTTCATTTATCTAACTGACATCTTCTATTGGGTATCCTTTCCACTTTAAAAAATACACAAATTAAGTCTTCCTCCTGGTCTTCTTACCAATCCTTTGATCTATGGTATCTTCCATCTCTGGATTTTGTTCTATAGGCATCTGCTTCTCCCACTAGATCTCTTTTTGATATTTTGATCCTCTTGTTTCATATTCCATGTAAGGGTACATGTATGAAATGTTAAATATGGGAGATATAACCACATCATCTGGCAGCTCTATCTCATAATCATTTGCATCAAATTTCCTGAGGATCTTTCACCATCCTATTTTCTTCAATTTCAGTTTGTTATATGTTCCCCTTGGGAAACTTTCTTTCCTGAGATGTGATAGAACTTGATCTCCCACTTCAAATTGAATTTATCTCCTATGTTGATCAACTCTATGTTTATTTTCTCTATTGTTGTTCTACAATTGTTCTTTGATCTGATTATGAAGCTTCTGCATTTTTCCAGCAAAGTCTTCTACTCCAAATATCTCAACTGTGATACTCCTCTTTGATCTGATTATGAAGCTTCTGTATTTTTCCAGCAAAGTCTTCTACTCCAAATATCTCAACTGTGATACTCATCCCATATACTATCTAGAATGGAATCCTTCATGTACCCATGTTTGGTGAGTCATTGTATGAAAACTCAACTTGTGAAAAAATCTGATCCCATTGGCTATGATGTTTACTAACTAGACTCAACAAATATGCTAAACTTTTATTTACTACCTTAGTTTTTCAATCTGTTTGAGGGTGATATGATGAACTGAAGGACATTTCCGTCCCATATTTATTCCACAATGTTCTCCAGAAATGAGCAACAAATTTTGTGTCTCTATATGAGACAATACTCTTGGGAAACCCATTAAGTCTCACAACATCCCTGAAAAACAAATTTGCAATGTTTGTTGCATCATTAGTTTTTTGGCATGGGATAAACCGTGCCATCTTTGAGAATTGTCAACTACCAAAAATATGGAATCACTTCCTCTCTGGGTTCTTGGTAGTTTGAACACAAAATCCATTCTTATTGCATCCCAAGGAGTTTTTGGAATAAGCGATGACTAATATAAACTAGTGTTCTATCACTTCCATTTTGCATACTGGCAAATCTTACATCTCTCTACAAATTTCTTCACTTCTTCCCTCATACCTGGCCAATAGTATGAGTTGTTAAACTTTGCAAATGTCTTGTCATGGCCAAAATGTCCTGCTAGACCTCGACTATTTTTTTCCTTCAACAGATTATCTTTCATCGAGCAATTTGGTATGCATAACTGGCTACCTTTAAACAACAATCCATCTTGAATCAGATACTTTTTCCACCAAATTCTGTCTCTAAGAACATGATTTTCACATGCTTCATATGCCTCCTTAAAATATGGATTATCACCATAAATTTCCACAAGGTCTTCGAACCCTAATGTTTTCACTCGTGAGATCGGAAGAGTTTACAAATTTCTTCACTTCTTCCCTCATACCTGGCCAATAGTATGAGTTGTTAAACTTTGCAAATGTCTTGTCATGGCCAAAATGTCCTGCTAGACCTCGACTATTTTTTTCCTTCAACAGATTATCTTTCATCGAGCAATTTGGTATGCATAACTGGCTACCTTTAAACAACAATCCATCTTGAATCAGATACTTTTTCCACCAAATTCTGTCTCTAAGAACATGATTTTCACATGCTTCATATGCCTCCTTAAAATATGGATTATCACCATAAATTTCCACAAGGTCTTCGAACCCTAATGTTTTCACTCGAAATTCCTGTAGAATCAAACATCTCCTACTCAAGGCATCAACAATTTTGTTATCATTACCAGAAATATGTTTAATGAAAAAAGTGAAATTTTGCATAAACACTATCCACTTGGCATATCTTTGGATAGTGTTTATGCATCGACAATAACAACTTAAAAAAACCTCAGTTGGTGATGCAGGAACATCACTCCACCTCAACACACACCAGTCAATTAGAACACATAATGCACATTCAGGGAAGGGAGAGGCACCTCCCTCTCTTTTTTCCTTGAGAATCAAAAGTGTGATCCAAGGATTAATGATGATAAGATGGAAGAACCAAGATGTTCCTTTGCACAAGCTGGAGATAAGGTCTCCATTAGGTGGTTGATGATAGGAGGTATCTGCATCCGATTTGGAGTAGATTTCCATCATTGTAATTTCCCCATTAGACAAACATTTTGAATGGTGATTTGACACCAATAGTTTAGCTTGCGAGGGAAGCTCGTTGAGCCCCTTTTTTATAAATATTTGTATTGTTGCAGAGTAGAGGTTGGATTGTAAGGGTTTTAGGGGTTAGAAAAGATAGAGTTAGCCAGGATAGAAACATAGAGATTCGAGACTTAGTTGTAGCTCAGACTCCACTATTGTAATTTGGAATTCCACCATTAATATAAAATTATAGTATTGCCTCTTTCCAAATTCTATGTAATGGATTTTGTGATATGAATTTCATTTACATGCATTTGAATTGTAGATGAATGTTAAAAATCATCTGCAGGGATAGAGATACAATTTTCTATTTGTGAGTGTGTTGAATTAGGTCTGGTTCTCTAGGATAAGTGCAAGGAGTGTGTGATAGAGAAAGGAAACTATGTGAGTCTATCCAAGGAGTGCATGTCTGAACTCGGGGGAGTCAGAAGAGAAGCTTCTAGGAGGGCACACAAGGTTAATTCACAGGAAATTTCAAGGTGGTTAAGAACCTTGGAAATAAAGACTGTGTAAGGGAAGATATAGTCTAGAGTTACTGAACACTCTGAAACACTCTTCCAGGAGGGAATCTAGTTAGTGTGAGTGTCCACAAGGACAACACAATTGGAAGTGTTGGAATCCTTAAGAGAATCCCAAAATTGTTGAAAATTCTGAGGAAGGAAGGCTTTGCAAGAGTGCATCGACAAAGGAAAGGAGATACCTTAAGTTGCTCAGATGATCAGATAGATGCTGAGATGATTAGATAGGTTTTCAAGCTAAGCAAAGTCACAGAAGAGTCTGCGCAGCACTTTGCAAGGAGTGCAGAAAGAGTTCGAGAATAGACTAAGTCTCAAAAGATGAATTTGAGCTAAGGGTGAAAAGGATTCGAGGAATTTATAAGTCATGAAGACAGTGATTCAATCCATCGTCGAAAAGACAGGTGGCAGAATATCAAGAGGTTCAGAAGCAAGAACTTCGGGAGGTTTGTCGAGAACAAAAGAGGATCTTTGCGAAGTCGTGAAGAGTGAGTGAATCTAGGCCGTTGGATCTGGAAGGGTACATTTCAAAGATATACATATTTCGGAGGAGTAAACCTTTAGAGAAAATTTAAGAGGAGGATACTCGAAGAGATGAGAGCCGAAGAAATCTTGGTCATCCATTGGGGGGAAATGTGGAGTTGGATCGACATTTCATTGATTTTCCAATCAGGACAGGTAGAGTTGAGAAAGGATAATATACGTGAAGTTCAAACTCGTGATTTGATCTCAAATGTCGATCGTAAGGAGAACGTGGACCATAGATTTGGTCCTAGAGAATTCGTTGATTTGAGAAATGGGAAAAAGGGGAACATGCAGTTAATGAAATTTTTGAAGCAAGGGGACGCGAAAGGGACTCAACCCATGGTGATATCAAGGAGAAAGTATATCACAGGGAGGTATGGTTCGTTGGCGTTAAGAGTTTAAGAGCATTGAGGAGAGGATCTGTTGGTGCCACACAACCTATGTTAAGAAAGAAAAGGGTTTGTGTCAAGTTAAATTGGTTCCATTAGGAGCCCGATGAACCATTCGATCAATGACTTGAACAACACTTGACTGGGAGGTTGATTCATCTGCAAAAAAGAGTGGGCGAGGTTGACACCAAGTGGTATCAAAGAGATAATTTTCTCTGAAAATCATAGACAAAGGAGATAGATATGTTAGATCCAATGCACAATTGATTTCTGTAAGCAAGGAAGACAACGTGTAGTACTTTGATGAAGCAGTTTCAAGGTGTACAGTAGATGATAAACACTAGGGTGGGTTGTAGATGAAGCAATATGGTGGTTGAGAGTTATGAACCTGGTCAAGGATAATTCCATTCGCAGAGGAGCAGGGAGGAGATGGACAAGGAGCTCAGTGAAATACAGGCAGAGATGGAGAAACTATCATTCAAGTTGTAGCAGGAAGCAAAGGTATGTTGGAGGTATGAATAGCCTTTGAAGAGGACAACTAAATGGCATATTCAAAATTTGTTGGCCAGAGGGTAGAAATAGGTGTTAAAAATTTGGTTGAGGTATGATGAAAATATCAGTGACGAGGGAAAGAGATATGGAAAAGGTCCCATAGGTTTCCAGGTGGGAAATGAGAAGGGATTGATGGATCTCGCAAACTTCCAGGTGGGAAGAGGGGATATCCCATATTTCCAAGTGGGAAAGGGAGGAGAAATGATCTCAGCCAAGAGTTCATGTTAGAGGATGTCAACAGATGAGGAGGCGGCAGAAGAAAGACCTCACTCAGATGGAGATTTATGTAGAACTCTAAACCGTGTGAATGAAGATCATGAGAAGATGAAAACTTCCACCATCAAAGAGAAGTATCAAAGGATCGTTCTGATCATTGGAGGAGTCGAGATATTCCTACCAAGTGACCGAGGAAAGGCTAGCGTAGATGTTGCGGATGAAATAGAAGGACAACAAGATGAGGTTATCATGAAGGATAAGGAATAGATACTGATGTTTGTCCCAGCAGAAGGAGAAGAGAATTCAAGAGAATTGCTCAAAAGTTTCATCCAGGAAGTTGAACCGGAGATGACTATAGCATGAAAGTCTGTAGCAGGAGAGGAAGCAGACAACATAGACATTACCGATCTATGTGAAGAATTGAGAACCCTAGAAATAAGGGTGATAGTGCAAGTCATGCACATCCAACATGCTAAGTTGGAAGCATATGGAGGATCATACTAGCATGAGTTGCAGCTTGAGGAAGTTGGAAAGGAACCAACCGAAGAACTGGTAGGATTCAATCTGTTAGAAGTAATAGATGAGAATAATCCCAGTGATGAGGAGAATGCAGGATTGGATATTGCAGTTGAGTTGTGAGTTAAGGCCACAAGATATGAAGAAGATAACTTGGGAGATGAATATGATTTACCCATGGACCAAGAGGAAATGCAACAAGCTAGTCTGCAAAAGGAGAGCCAATGGATGGAGCAGTTGGATGAGGTGGTGGAGGAGATAAGAAATTTGATTTTGGGGTAGGAAGAAGAAGAAGTCAGGAAAAAGAAGCTAGAAAGATGGTAACCTTCATGAGTACTGGGGATGATGCAGGAGCAGAAGAAATGAAGAAAAGGAGCCGAGAGACAACTCCAAGAGAAAGTTTTAGATCCAAGAGGATTTCAACCACGCTGGAAATCTCATGAGCATAATCTCAATATTGTTGTAGCCATGGAGTATGATGCAGGATCATCACTCCACCTCATCACGCGTCAGTGAATTGGCATGCATGGTGTCCATTCAACGAAGGGTCAGGCGTCCCCCTCTCATTTTGCCTCGAGAATCAAAAGGGTGATCCTGGCATTAATGATGGTAAGTTGGAAGAGCCAAGTTGTTCCTTTGCACAAGCTGGAGATAAGGTCTCCTTTAAGTGGTTGACGTCAGTAGGGATCTGCATTTGATTTGGAGCAGATTTCCATCATTGTAATTTTCCCATTAGACAGGCATT